>JAANSK020293334.1:0-10365 GCA_011763485.2 Isoetes engelmannii
GGGGGGGGTTGTTGGGGGTGTGTTGTCTGAACCATACCTGCAAGGAGGAGGATAATAACCTCCAGACATTAAAACAACTTATCACAGAAAACAACAGAAATTATAGGAAGATGATACAATTGCCATCCTAGCTGCTTTAAAGAATGCTCTGTCATCAGCTTCTGCTCTTTTTTAATTCTTATCATGTCTTCGCTTCTCTTTTCTGCTTGAGCTACACCTAAGGTCTGTGACTCAAGGACTCAAGAAGGATTTGCAAACTTTGCCAATTTGATGATGTGGAATCTGTTGAGCATGTTATCTTCACTTATTTGGCGTACTATGATATACGGGTAGGTTCTATTGCCTTTTCCAAAAGGTCAATTCCTTATGGAAACTAACCAGATTTGCAGATCAGAAACTTGTGGCTCTTTATCTTGGGGAAATAACTGACCACAAGGGAACTTTACCACTTAAGCAACAAACTGGCTTAGACACTAAGCAGGGACAAATACTGCATGCAGCTGCAAATAACATCCAGAAGCCAAAAATATGACTGGCTCCTCCTCAGTAGCAGTCCCCTTCAGGGTTAAGAGTTAAGCAAGCAGCTCAGAAGAATTATAAGCAGTCTTTCAAAAGGAAAGGCGCATAATTTGCTCCAGCTAATAGAAAAAACACTTGAGTTATCTTAGTCTTCAATAGTTTTATTTTACTTTGGACTTAGTGCATATGTTACTAGGAGCTCCTAACAGTTCATACTCTAGAATTGTACTATTTGTCTCATAAATCCCATCGGCCTTCCGTAGTTAATAATTTTTTTTTTCATTCTTTCATTTGAAAAGATTGGTTGTACTTCTGTTTTGCTGCCCATTTTACTGTCTTAGAGATTGCCAATGTCACTCCTTAAATATCATGAAGTTTCCTTTTCCTTGGGGGAAAAGTTTGACAATTCGTCGAGCCTTGCTTTACCACAGCAAAACCAGCCTGGTAATTAAGCAATTGGCAAGGTCAGAGAAAGATAGAGCAGGATGTTGTAAATTTGCAACAAACTGTAGAGACTAAGCAGGGACAATATTGCATGCAGCAGCAGATAACCTCCACAAACGAAACTATGACCGCCTCCTCCTCCTCAGGAGCTGAAAGCTTTGTGTAGATTGATGAAAGGGTGTAGAAAGATACACAAAGACAGGAAAGCTGAGCGCTTGAGCCTGGAGCAGATTCTAGAAGCTCATAAAGGTCCATTTACAGGTGAAGGGCATAAGGGCCTTTATGATATTCTAACCACCTCATGGCATGCTCAATTGGCTCTAGGTTCTTTAACAATTGTGGTAGCTCATCACATGTATCTGCTAGAAAGAATTACGATGGTAGTGAGCGTAACTATAGCTTATAATTGAACCATGTCAGCAGCAGGTGATGCGTCAGCGCATGCAAAGTACTAAAGTGTTAGTGAACGTAACTATGGCTTATAGTTGAGCCATGTCAGCAACAGGTGATGTGTCAGCACATGCCTGACAGCTAGGATACCTTTTCCTAACATCCCCCCGTGACAAAAAAAAAAAAAAACATTAAGAAACATTTACGAAATAAACATTCGGCATAACATCTTCCCCCTGAGTTGAAGTGTGGAGTATCATTTGGAGTAGTGCCTTCATTTTGGAGAATGCTTTGCCAGCAAGTGATTTTGTAAACCCATCTGCTGCCGGATCTTGTGTTGGACGGTACAATAGAGTAAGGTAGCCATTGTATATCTGATCTATATGAAGCACATCTTGATGTCCATGTGCTTGATTCTGAGATGCATTTTGAAGTCTTTAACATTTTGAATTGCCCCACTGTTGTCACAGTAAAGTAATGCAGGTTTGGCATGAACTCCAAGGTCTTCATAGAGATTAGGGAGCCATTTCATTTCTTGAGCAGTAAGTGTGATTTCGACCATAAAAGGACACCTAGCCAGTGGGGTTTTTCCTATGATCTACATCTGTAGATGCCATATCTGAGTCAAGGTATAGAGTCAGTTTGGGTTCTACCGCTTTTCTGTAAAAAATGCCTTCTTCAGGTGTTGCTTTCAGGTGATTCAATACCCGTTTTGCTGCTTTCCAGGGGGGTGCTTTTGCATGGGTCATAAGGCGAGTAAGGACTCCTACAGCATAGGAAATGTCTGGTCGCGTGATGGTGAGGTAGAGCAAAGCACCAACTAGTTGTCTGTAGATTGTATGGTCTGTGTCCGCGATCAGACTCAAGAGTGAGTGTGGTACCTACTTCCCATAGAGTAGACAGTGGTCATGTAAAATTTGGCAAGCATTTCAGAAATGTAGCTTGATTGTGTGATGTGTATACTTTTCCGCCAGACCTTCAACCCTATGTTACTCAAATCAAAGTACACCAAAAGGGTTTTGCAATTATGTTTATGGAATACTGAATATTTACTTTTGTGTATTTGAACGTAGGTGGCAGCAGCAATGCGGGGTTTTCGATAAAGGATGAAAGGAGACCGGATTTGATGGATGGAGAGCAGGGTCAGGGTTTCAGTGATTTGGTCTATGTGCATAATTATGCAGCCACATTAAAATTAAGCTCTGGAGTCATCGATTCGAAAAAGTTAGTGTTAGTAGTGGAAAAAAAATGGTTCAACACGGAATCAGCCGAGAATGGTATTTATCAAGGAGCTGCATATGCATGCCAGGAAGCGAAATCAAATTTTGATAAAGGCCATACAAATCCAATATATGTTTTAGTTTTATGTGAAAAGGAGTGGACATATGCTAAGATTGAAATTACAGGGTGGGTGGAAGTAAATAATGGAAAAATTAAAGAAAGCACTATTGAAGGTAAGTGTATAATTTTCTGAGCAATTTTTTCATATACAAAGTATTCACTATTTCCTTTGTTTTTTAGATCCAAAAATCATGTCCTTAGAATCTCTTACGAGACAGTTGGAGTTGGGTACTAAGTTTTGTCGAAAACATTTTATGGAGCGCGACGAACGATTTAATTATCCAGATGACAGCTATATTGTTGGAAATATTTTTTTGCTTAATGAGGTAAGTGAGATTATACTTGGTCAATTACAAATCCAATTTGTTTCTTGCATAATTTTAGATTTTGAGAGCTTGCTAATTTTTTATTATACTTCGTTATTTTAGTGGTATGACCTTCCCACTATCACAAACTTTTATCACGGTTATACATCATTATTCTATGAAGGCTTCTTGAGAATTATTTTCGGGGATTGTATTTTAAGATGGAAGATAGAGGATTTGGAAAGACTAATAGATTTGAACAAGGAGATGATTAAAGAGACGATTTTCCTTTTATCAGGAGGCCGACCTCAAACGGCTTAGGTGAGACAAAATCAATTAGTGATTAAATACAGAAAAATACTAATTTTTTAAACGTCGTCGTATATCCTGAATAATATAAATAAAACCAATAATAGTTATATTGTTTTTATATGTAGGATTTTTGAAGAGCGAACACAAATTTGGTCGCATAAACTGTCTTCCACAACTCTAAAATCATGATTTTGGAATGTTGTCAATATAGGCTATCGTGGCTGATTGATAGTTAAAGCTTGCTGACCAAGCCGACCACTTTAGTCCTATAGAATACATTTGTATGTTCTTACAAAAAATTTATACTTGACAAAACAACAAGAAACTGGTGTTGTAATACTTTCACAAGTGTGTTAGCTTGTTTCTTTTAATTTTCGTTTAAATTTTGTACTTGATCATTATAAGCCTGTAATATGAAGTATGTAATGGCATTTTCCATGGAGGAACAACTAAACATAGCATTGACATTCAGAGCCAAAATAAACATGTCTCTGAATAACTTAATGCCCGTGTGTGTTCCCAAGACATGAAAACAAAGAGCCTCAATATGTGCTTGAAGCTGTAAATTCTGTGCCTCAACAGAACTTAGATATAAGTAAATGAATAACCTGAAATTAGAACTTCTATAATAACTTCCTCAGTACATTGATGAATTGGCACTTATTGAGATGAAGTTGGGCCCCATACAATATGTTAAATAAATGGATAAGATGCTGTAGATGCCTGTATGTATTGAATTCCGCTCTATGATCAGGAGCAAACCTCGTGAAACCCCCTGATTCTGCTTGCAGTGGCCTCCAAACAGTGTAGGCAATGACATTTTGGAGATACATGAGAAGCCTGAAGAGACTCCCTTTGCATGGGTGGCTAATGCGTTTAAAAAACAAATGAAGGATACTCAAAGACAGCTAGATTCTTCAGCTCCTTGGGATAAAAGACCAGTTCAATACACTTAGCAGCACCAAATGCATAACTGGCATGCTGCTGTCAGCTTATATGGCCTGATTTGAAGCAGGTAAATCACCCTGCCACAGTACTGACTGCCAAGAGAAGGATTTATTTGCAAACTGGCTTTATGGTAAGACCTGATCTATCTAGCAGGATTACAATAGGACAATGAGTTCCACTAGGAGATTGAGCTAGGCATATTGACTGCATGGAAATAAAGTGATTCTTGTGTGATCTGGATATGGTTGAGCAATTCATCTATACCTTAAGACGAAGATATCACCAGCCAAAGAAGAATCATAATCACAATCCTTCATTCTGATCCAAGCAACAAAAGGTAACTTTATTCAAGAGTCACAAATAGTGATTTTACAAGAGGAAGCCAGGCGAAAAGCAATAGACTCAACCAACCCCAAATGTTGACATCAGGGCTTGTTCTTGAGAGGCCAGATTTGCAAATATGTGAACGTTTTGATAGTGTTGATGCTTGTTACTAGGCATTCGTTGTTTCCCCCTTACATTAATAAACTTTTCTTCTTTCTCCTTTTTTGTTCAAATGCTCGGCAAATACTCATCGAATACCTGCTATAGTTTTATGAAGTCCTTTGCTTTATTACTTTCTTTTGCCTATGTTGAAGGCGTCAGCATTAACCATTGGTTTGCAGGGGCATTTCTGGATAGCAGCCAAGGACATAAGCTGATATGTCTTATACATTATTTTCGTCGAGTTACTTCATGCATGCCCCAATGGACTATATCAGACGAGAGAAAAGTGTTGTCATCATCAGAAAGCCTTTTATTTGGTCTAGTCGATTCTGTTCCTGACATTTCCTTTTGGTCAAGCTCACATGTTGCTTTTTGCAATTTTGTGGTATCTTTTCATTATTTTTTTCCATAGTTCTCACATTTTGTACTAGGGACCTAGGTATTCTCAAGGAAGTGAAACTTGTAGAAAAACTATTCATATTTCCAAGACGGCTGTGAGGTTCTGAATCATATTACTCAAGGGGGTAGGAGAAAAGGCATCTGCTTTTTCTGCGAATGCGCTTTCCCAAAGGCATTAACCTTTCCAGACAGAAAAAAATCGATTATTTTTCTGCACCGATAAGAAAAGACCTGATCAACCAGCCAGGGAAAAGGAGAAATAAAGTTGTGACGTCTATGAGAACCTTAGGGTCTATGAGAATAGACACAACAATCCTTTATCATCTAGTAGCAGCATCATAGGTTGACAGTGTAGGCGAGTATGAAGAAACATCTATGAGAAACCTTAGGGTCTATGAGAATAGATATAATTCTTGAGGAACTAGGCGCAGCATCATAGGTTGACAGTGTAGGCAAGAATATGAGACAGAATACACAATAGTACAGCTTATTATATAATTGGCATCCTAACTAGTTTTCTGTGCCCCTAGGGTCTGAAAAATCAGATGAATTCCCTGGAAAGGTTTTATATAAAGCGGCCTGGCCTCTTTTTTATCTGTTTTAACTCTTTCTAGAGTGATCAGATGAACACTTTCGATTTTCTTTCCATGCTATACTGTTACTCGTATTTGATGAACATAAAAGAAGAAAGCCTGTTTGCTTTCACCCCGATGTGGCTGTTTCTTCCTCCTCTGGTTTGACAATACTTCTCCTTGATTGGATGAGTTCATACGCATGTAAGACAAGACATTTCTCTCAAGGTGGTTGGGTTACTGGAAACACAATTATTTTACCCTTATTCCATAGTACGTTGGATTCAGGAAGTGTTTTTTTCTGATTCCATTACCCAAGTTGCACAGTTGATAGATTCTTTGCTCTCCTGCAGTGCCCTTGCCTTGGCCAGCTTCAATCTCTAATTAGACAGGAAACTGCCCCAAATTCCAATACAATCCTTAGGTTATGAGATGAATATCTAAATACCCAGGATATTTACAGAAACGCTCTTTTGGATATATTCTAGGAATTATCCTTGTAGAATTGTCTTTTAATGCGTTTATCTGCCAAGTACATGTGCTTTAAATCATGCCGAACAATCATATTCACCAACATTTCAAGGCAGGATTGGGAGCTGAGAGGATATAATAAAAGGGCGGAATATGATCCATTGAGAAGCATATTTTGTTGGACGGCTTACTAGTTGAGGAAAGCCAACTACATGAGGGAGCCTCTGCCCGCATCGTTGATCATCAAAAAGACTCTAGTCTATGAAAGATAAGATATCACCTGGGAACAGAATTTGTACAAACATTTACAAGCAACCATGACTGATCGTTTCTTGCAACAAGTTCTTTAAAGGCTCTCTGTCATGGGGCAAAAGATGCATTGTGGAGATGAAATAAGAAAATTGGGTTTGACCACTTATTTATCATTTTTATTCTTTGGTTTTTCTTAAGCAGTTTAATAAATGTTATTAAATATTGTTCATACCTTTATCTTCTTTCTGTACAGCTTGTTGTAATGGCCAATTGTTTCAGGTCCATTTTGGGATGCAGGTCATGGAAGTTATGCAATAGAAGATGCTGGAAGAAGAGTTTTGGAAGTTGATTTTGCAAACAAATATCTTGGTGGTGGTGCTCTTAGGAATGGTTGTGCTCAGCTGTGGTGCTATTTTAAATTTCTTTTCTGCGATAAAACTGCTATTGGCAGGATTTATACAAAACTAGAGATTTCATATATCGCTTAGAGATTACCCGTTTCCAAACAAATAACTAAGTACTGGTAATTTAAAAAACCTAATCATGATGCCAAATAGTTATTGCACTCTTAGCAATTCTACTTCATGGTCTCATCCCAGTCTTTTCCTTTGTGTATTCAACTATGGAATTGAAGCCCTTTTGTAATATACCTTTATTTTAGCAGATGTATATTCTTGTTTTTCACCATGTGGAATGCCACTATGTTGCTTGGAATGCCTTGTCAATGATCCTTTTTGCAGGAGGAGATACGCTTTATGATCAGTCCAGAACTTATTGTTGGAATGCTGTTTCTGCCTGCGACGGCAGACAATGAGGCTATAGAAATTATAGGTTGCGAACGCTTCAGTGCTTATCAAGGGTAATCTTTTGGGAATGTGGAACGTTTTGGGATTATGTTACTTGGCATTCATTATTTTTATCACATGACGATGACAGACAAAGCTAGAGTATCAGTAAAGGAAGCAAAATAGTTGGAAAGGAATGGAGGCTACTATACAGCGTGTTGCTATTTTTGGCTTACAACCTATTTCTGGTTGTTTATATTTGTTAAGTGTTAGAAAACATTTGGCTCTTAGCTTTATATGCTTAAGTTTTTCTACTATCTGACCTATCTGTCATTTATTGCCAACCATGGTTAATTCATCGGCACGAGCTGCCAGTTGCCAAGATTGAGAACGACACGTAATTCTGGATGTCTTGGACAAATGATTTTGTGCACCATATGAGAATATCAATACCAAGTTATCTTCATATTTTCCTCCCCGCTCGTGACAAGGTAGAGGAATATACCTTAGCTTCAAGCTCTTACTATAATACGTGTCCACTTGAAAAAGAAGTCACGGCCACTATATTCAACGGAATGAATTCAGCTTCTTTGAAGCCCTAGGTCTCATTGAGAATGAAACAAGGCCATGAGCTGTGATTTCTCCCAAGTAATAACGGTGGAGAGTCCACATCTAACGAGTTTCTACTTTCTTACACTAATGACACTCAGGGGAGGTTGATTATCCTTTATGTGGAATGGCTGACAGATAGTTCAATGGTAGGAACTCAAGAATCTATCTAATTGCTTTGGGTGCAGTTCTTCATATTTCAGCTTATTTGCTAAGTGTGTTTCAACAAAACAATTGCAATATAAAAAAGCCTGTACAGGAAAACCTAGATTGAAACAACTTGCTCTTCCACGTGAAGAACTTCCCAAGCTTTATGATTGGGCTGTCAAGTGTGTACGTTGAATATGAAGCTAAACATAAGTGGTAGGATCCAGTTTTGAAACAAGCAGGTTGTGAAGGACGCTACATTCATAGAGTGATATTCAAATAGATTTTTGAAATAATTGCTTGTTGGACAATTACTTGTAGATATTTGAAGCTCTTTAGATTCTAATTTTTTATAGGAATCAACATGGAATATTTAAGACTTATGTTTAGATATTATCAAACATTAGGATTAGGACTTGGGATCCAAAAAGAGATTCCCAATAAGAGATAAGTACCAGCTTGCGACATTGCTATTTCATAATTTATTGAGGAATTAAAGATTAGTAGCTGCATATTTTCCTTTTAGTATACTCAGCCCCTGATTTTGCATGTCATTTGGAAAAACTTTTATAATGAAACAGCCATCCCTCTCCCCTCCCTTTTATGGACTAGTTCGATTGTAGTTATGCACGTACACTTACTGCGCGTAGTTATAGTTATGGTATGGTCAGTTCACTCCTGCGCCGATGCTATGGTACATAAACTATGCTTTTATAGATAAATGTCTCTGTGCAATGCTGCTTGCAATATTTTTGAGCTTTTTTTCTGCGTGATCGATAACAATTTTCTTGGTGCGCTTGCAGTGAGGTAAACAAGGCCTTGTGTGGCTTTCTTGATTGCAATCCGTTGTGCGGTTATGCTTATTTTGGGTGCTTGAGTGAAGAAGCAAGTATAACACGAGAGACTCTGAACACCAATCAACATGTAAGTGTTCTGCTGCTTCCAACTGTTAAGGGCTATGTAGAACTCATTTGACCTGGTGCTAATGTGACTAATTTAGTTTGTCTCAAAGTACACTGACATACCTGAAGCAGCTTCAAGCATTTGATATCATGGAAAGTACATGAGAGAAAACAATTGAACATAGCTGTACTTATTCAATGAAAGATTCTGTTGGTATTGCTACTGGTACTTGGGGATGTGGTGTCTTCGGTGGCAATGTTGAACTCAAAAGTATGCTTCAATGGCTTGCTGCATCCCAGGTTTGTTACGATGGTATTAGTCACTAAATATCTATCTTTTGAAGTGTTTTTCCGTTTCTGCAGGCCAAGAGACCTTTTATACTATATTGCACTTTTGGCGATATCCGAGCAAAAAGACTGGATGAGGTAGGTTCTTATATAAGTCAGATTTCAGAGATGAGACAAAGGCAAAGAATGTAAAGCTATTTTATAATGCAACAGGTCACGAAATGGATTGTATCCAAGGGTTGGGGTGTCTGAACTTTGGAGTATGCTGCCTCAATATGCCGAAAGAAACATGCCCGAGCATTCCAATATGAACTTGTTTGACTGGATCTTGCCAAATATTACATCAGAAGTTCTAAGAATATTTCATCACCTGTATTCCAAAAATGAGGAAGACTTGCAAAGTGCGAACAGGATGACCAAACTTTGTCTTGCCAGGAATAACTGATCATTCAATGACCATCAGATTTGTCAGCAATATCTTCTCGACTTGATTACAACATTAATGCTCATAATGAAGTCGAGATCCTCCAAACATACATAACTCCAAACATACATAATTGTAGACGAGAATTCATAGGATGGTATAGGCTGCCAGGCACTGTATTGGACATCCATGTGTTGGACCAAAAGTAACAAAGTTATTCCCTCATCAACATGTGGCTAAAGTTTGGGACGATAGTAATGATATACACGCTGAATGATGTACAATGGCTCAAAAATTTTTGCCAATGGATGTAAACGGGTCTAACCCAACGTGTAGAAACTCCGAAGAGAATGCTTCAAAAACGATCACAATTTCAGGGGAAAAACAAAAAAACAAAAAAGAAAAAAGAAAAAATCGTTCACAATAAATAGATTCATATGTGCAGCACATTTCTCAGCTAGATTGGCACCTCTCACAACATCAATGAAAAATTTGTCGAAATCTTCTTGCTTTTCTACCACAGTTGTGCCATTATCAATGATATTAGTTAGAATAGAATATCCAAACATGGAGTGGTCAACAAATCTACTTATTTAAAATGTTTTTTTGGGTTTCTGGGTGATGCCGGTGTGAACATTTTTCCGGCAGATGTAACGCCGCTTTTTCCCATTTCCGGCGATAATTTTCTTTCCTATTTTTTTCAGTGTACAGTGTTAATTTTTTTCTGGAGCAGGGGCGTTATTCTCCTCTGCGTTTTGCGCCAGAGCCCAC
>JAANSK020293345.1:0-10365 GCA_011763485.2 Isoetes engelmannii
CCCCCCCCCCCCCCCCCCCCCCGTTCGATCTGCTGGAGGATGCGACTTCTTCCGTGTTTCGTATGCAAGGCATAGAAAAGCAGATTTATTATTCGCTTAGGATTGAAGGTTCACAAACATCACGGCTGCAATTAACAAGACCTTACACTAAGGCCTGACTCCGAACAAAAGTAGGGTTGCCTGGCTCCCAGGGATCACGTAGGCGATCCTCGCGACTTGGGTTGGTGAAGGACGGAGACTATTTTCTAGCAAAATTGATGTATTGGCTTTGCACAAGAAGATCACCAAGGTGATCTTCCTGAGCTGAAAACTCGAAATATATCATTAACCTAGCTTACGAACAAGCAAATACTAAAAAAATACAGAAAAACGTATATTGACGATTGCAAGAAAACAGAATCGCTAGGCGCTCGAGGGAGCCGGAGGTGCTCAGGATTATGTAGAGCAGCCCGAAGAAATGCGGTCCGATTTTATAAGGCGAGATGCGATCATCAATGCGGCGAAACGTGTCGTGTGCCAGATCCCTCGGTATTTGCGCCAAGTCGCATTAAATGTGCAATAAATACGACATGAACTGCTTTATATGGAGCGTCGTATGTTGTACGTGTGTATAAAATATGCCCATATTCTTGTTGGCATTTGAATATTCCTTCCTTCACAGTCATGTACTGCCATAATTCGAACTCCACACATGCAAGATTTGAAATTCAAATTTGATTCATTCATCGACCAGGTCTTCATGCGCCATCTTCTCTCCATCTCGAGAGCACCCACAGGGACTATCTATAGGGCGCTCGTCGTTAAGATCAATTTGCAGGTGAGTTCTCGGCTTTTCATGTCCTGTTGTGTTGTTCGCATAAGTTGGATTTCTTATTGCTGTTGCTGGCTGTCATGCTTTGAAACCTGTGAACGAATTATCGTGTTGATCTCCGGTTGCATTGATCTTATATCTAATGTAATAATAATAATAATAATCAGTGAGTGTGTCCGTCACGCCCTATCAACGGCTCAAAAGGCACCACGTGGCACGATCTAGGCCCACCATCTTCGCCACGCCCTATCAACGGCTCAAAAGGCACCACGTGGCACGATTTAGGCCCACCATCTTCGCCCCCGTCTCGAAAAAAAATTGTGTTCTTTAGAGGATTTGAACCTTGGTCATTGCCCTCCAAACCACCCATCCTTACCACTAGACCCACCACTGGTTCCTCAATATAATTAAAACTTAAAATATAGTTAAGGATTTGGCCTAATTAACTGGAATACTCTAAAAAGCTCTAGATGATTCTAGTTGCAGATGCTCATGGGTAAGCACCTCAAATCTAAAAATATAAAGTTTTTTTTCAAACTTGCAAAGACTAATAATAGAATGTTCTAAACTGTTCTAGATTACTCTAGAATGTTCTATAATGCTCTAGATGATTCTAGATGCTCATGGCTAAGCACCTCAAATCTACAAATAGAAAGTTTTTTCAAAACTTGCAAAGACTAAAAATAGAATGTTCTAGAGTGTTCTAGATGCTCACACGTAAGCAGGTGAATCTAAAAGTAGAAAGTTTTTTGAAATTGGCAAAAAACCAAAATAGAATGTCCAAGAACGTTCTAGAATATTCTACATGCTCATAGGTAAGCACCTCAATCTAAAAATAGATTTTTTTTTTTTTTGAAACTTTGGAAAAGCTAAGATAGGATGTTTTGGAAGGTTGTAGAATGTTGAGATGCTCATGGGTAAGCACCTCAGTCTAGAAATAAAACGTTTTTCTGAAACTTTGCAAAAAGCCAAAATAGAATATTTTGGAAGGTTCTGGAATGTTCTAGACGCTCATGGGTAAGCACTACAGTCTAAAAATATAATTTTTTTTTAAAATGTTTGAAAAAAACGTGCTACTCATGGGTGATACTTTAGAATTGGTAGTAAGTGTGAAAAGGCTCCTCATAGGTGATACTTTGAAAATGGGAGCAGGTATGATATTTTGGAATTTCTGGTAGGTGTGAGCTTACTTCCCATAGGTGATACTTTAGCTTTGGCAGTATGTGCTAGTAATAGGTGTGAGTAAACTCCTCATGAGTGGCACTTTGGAATTAGTGTGTTCCTGAGCGTGGTAAGTGTGAGTAAGATCTTCATGGGCGTAGTAAGTGTGAGTAAGATTTTCATGGGTGCTACTTTGGAATTGGTGGTGGGTGTGAGAAGGTCCCTCATAGGTGATGTTTTGGATCTGATACTAGGTGTGAGTAGGGTCCTCATAGGTGCTACTTTGGAATTGGAGGTAGGTATAAGTAGGCTCTTCATAGGTGGGTTCCAAAAGTTCTTATGAGCAATACTTCATAATTGGTGCTAGGTGTGAGTAGGCTCCTCATAGATGATACTTTGGATTTGATAGTAGGTGTGAGTAGGGTCCTCATGGATGCTATTTTGGAATTGGGGGTAGGTATAAGTAGGCTCTTCATAGGTGGGTTCCAAAAGTTCTCATAGGTAATACTTTAGAATTGGTGCTAGGTGCAAATAGGCTCCTCATAGGTGATACTTTGGATTTGATACTAGGTGTGAGTCAGGTCCTCATGGTGCTACTTTAGAATTGGAGGTAGGTGTATAGGTATGATAGGTATGATATGTGTATAGGTATGATAGATATAGGTGTATAGGTATGATAGGTGTATAGGTATGATAAGTATATAGGTAATAGGTTAGGTATGATAGATGTATAGGTGTATAGGTATGATAGATATAGGTGTATAGGTGTCCATGGATGGCCATGCATTTAGGGCATTTAGGTATCACATGGACCAAGCCAAGGAATGAAGGGAGAAAAAAAAGAAGGCATGGTATAATATAGGCGTCAAAGGATGGGCATGCATTTAGTGCATAGATAGGCGTGCATTTGTCCAAACCGAGGCGAGGACCGGGGCCGAGCCGAGGAATGAATGGAGAAGAAAAAAAGGAGGCATGGTATAATATAGTTTTCCATGGATGGGTATGCATTTAGGGCATAGATAGGCGTGCATTTGTCCAAACTGAGGGCCGGGGCCGAGCCGAGGAGTGTAAAAGAAAAGGGGTCGGCCGACGGGCGGCCCCTTTTCTAGTATGCATACGCTGTTTTAAGCTATTGTCCTCATTTCTATGAAATCCTTGCCCTGCTTGTGGAGACACCATGGAGACCTAAACCCTAAACCCCGCAACTAGTCGCACGTGGTCATTGGAGATCGCATGGCCGTCCCCCGTGAAGGTCGAAAGGACATGAATGTTGTGCTTGAAGATCGCATGGGCGATCTCTTTGAGCTGGCAAGCAATCCATTTGCGATCTATCAGATCACTTAGATTAGATGAGCATCTGGTGAGGTTGCATTTGGAGCTGCAACTGAGTTGAAGATTCGTTGTGGTGCTCAGCTTCAGCTGATGGCAATCGCATCTGCATCTTATGGACGAGCAAAAGCTCAACACCACAACCCTTTCCGTGAATGCTTGAAAAAACTTCTTTTGGTCGAGCTTGAATACCTGAGGTTGAAGCTCCTTTTAGCTTAAATTGCATAATTTGTTCTGAAAAATTGCGCTCGTGAATGCTAGGACCTGACATTGGATTGTTGATGTTATCTTGCAGCTTGCAGATGTCTTCCATGCTTTTGCTTCTTGTGAAGGGTGTCATGGTGGCCAAGGGCAAGGTCCACGCCTTCACTAGCCATCACAATGCTCCAGTGCCAGCTGGGGCTTCTGTAGTTTCCATTGACACCATTCTCGATGGTTTAGCTAAACTTCATTTTGAGGAGACAGAAGTTGAAAATGTAGAGCAAGCTCATGTGCACTTGCAAGCTAATGCACGAGTGCTGCGACTGAGCATGGGTACAATAATATTCACAGATCTAAACTATTCAATTTCTGGTCTGCCTCTGGGCGAAGAGTTCATTGCTGCCACAGGAGGTCCTTGATATGCCAGCAAATTCTTCAATGAGATGTGTAGTGTGTGTGGAGACCCCTCAGCTGCACGACCTGGTTCGATGGGAGGTACATTTGGTCATGGTGGATGACATCTCTCTGTCCAAGCTCCTGCGAAAGGGTGTTGAGGAGTCATTCGAGGCCAAGAGGAATCATTTCGAAGAGCTTGATTCTGCATGTTTCAAGCGAGCATACAATAGCAAGAAGCGACGAGCAAAGCAACTGAATAAACCTTCTAAATGTGCTAGGAAAACGTCCGAGCAAGCGGTGAAGGACTTCCTAAAGTCTTCATGCTGCGGTAAGCATTGTTGTTCTATGTTCACAGTTAAGGAGGTTTCTAGCCTTAGGACCTTCTTCTGGAACATGAAGTCCTCTGATCGAATTACCTTTTTCTATAACATGCTTGACTCGTGTGTTGTTGATGGTCAAGTTGACAAAGTACTACTTAATAATAAGGAGGTCCTTCAGCATGCATGGCAACTGGCTTATGACATAGCTTTGTCGACCTTCTACAAGTGGAAGAAGAGTTTAATGCAGGGACACAGAGTAGCTGAGCATGGAAATACAGGTTCAATGAAGTCGAGGTCTCATACTTTGGCAGCAGATAGCATATCCCCAATGTATGTGAATGATAATGCTGAGACTTTGCCACATAGATCAAAGAAGACCACGGGACAAGGGAAAACATATTGAAGCTACCCTCCATGCTGGCCAAGAAAGATATACATCAAGAAGTTGACATTGTCGTGGAGGAGTTCACTGGTAAGCATGTGTCACCTTTGTCTTTCTTATATATCTGGAGGGACAACTACTCGGAGGCTGGCATAGCCAAACACATAGCTTTCTCCAAATGCAATACATGTATAGTTATCAAAGAGAAGCTGGCTAAGACATAGGACCCATTGGAACGAAGAGAGTTAGCTTGGGAAATGAAGGCTCATATGTTTGCCCAGGTGTTTCGTAGAAGCCTCTATTGGTCATGGCGTGCACTTTCTTATCGCGTGCCGGAGCAAGCTCTTACAATCATTCATGACAAGATGGACCAGAGTAAGACTATGGTACCTAGGCTTGAGAAGTTAGCCAAGTCGGGGTGGAGAGGGGAGCGTCTAAAGGTCAGCGTCACGGGAGCTCTAATGCATGATCATGGTACAGGAGCACTAGATCATTTATCGGTTGAGCTTTGGCAGACGACTCTAACTTTCATATTGGGTCTCTCAATCATGTGTTGAAGACACTAAAAGATTCATCTGAAGACAATTGGGGCCACCTGCGCGATACAACTAGACCTTTGTGTGCATGGGGTTCTACAATTCTTCAATTCGATGCCTTGAAGACCAAGGTAACAATCGGGCAAACCATATGATGTGCTCCATAAGGAGATCGCACGACCAAAGAAGCTACCGAGGAGGCTCTACCTCCAGCTTGATAATTGCTCCGGCAAGAACAAAAATAGATACGTGTAACGTGTTCTCATACTTCTCTTACCTTGTATGGCAGGGCATGTTTGATAAGGTGCAATTGGGGTTCATGATGGTTGGCCATACACATGATGATATAGTGCTTTATTTGGCAATTACTCTACTCTCTTTAAACGTTCGGATGCCTTCACCATTCTAGAGCTAAAGTAGTTGTTTCGAGAATGTAGCTCCAAGGCTCCAACGCCTTATCTTGTGTATGAGGTCCGTGATTGGAAGGGCTTCTTGAAAGGCTACATTCCTGGCAAGAAGGAACGTTTGATTGGCCATCTGGAACTGCTTCTCTTCAAGTTCTGCCAGAAGGATGGGTGGCCTCTAATGTTTTATAAGATGAAATCTGGGCATCGTGAGTGGTTGCCGGAGAAGGGAATCAAAATGTGGAAGGCAGATGCAGATGGTGCACCCATGATTCCTCCAGGTGTACCAAATATTGTACCTCTATTGAGGCTCTAAAAGACATTGGCGCTTTGAGAAGCTCCATAACAAAGTACATCATGTATTGGTTAGCTATCTCAAAAGCTGGAGAGCACTCTTGGTCTAATACATACATGAATGAGGTTATCGACTACTGATAGAGCCTACTAAAGGTGTTTGGACAGGTGGATGTTGGCCCATTTGTCATGCATGATTTCTTCCCGCACATGAGACAAGATGCTCTGGTTGAACTTGAACTGGTGATCCAGCAAGATTGTGACCTTCGACCAGCGTATGTAGGCCCGTCAAATCAGAAGCTCTAAATTCCTATTGAGGACTTCAACCCAACTCGAGATATTAAGATTGGCATGTTAATGGTTTAATATGGTATATTGGCATTTTAATGTCAATATACATGTTAAAGGTCTAGAGTAATATATTGGCATACAATATATTATAATGGCAAAGGTCTACTATAGTATATTGGCATTTAATGTGAATGTCAATATACTATGTTTATGAGTCAATGGTCCAAGTTACCATATTAGCATAAGTAATGCACAATATGGGCTCAAGGGGCACGTTGCCCCCTAGGGTAGTCTACACCATCTATGGGTATGCGGGGTACATGACGTATCTACGGCATGAACCAGTGATGTGGCATGCATAATATACGTATTTATACCGTATATTATTATGGAACATCACACCCCCCCCCCCCCCTTGAATTGATGCCGTCCTCGGCATCAGGCCTCCGTACCTATCCTGCATGACTTACAACTATACAGCATGCATGTAAACTTAAAACATTATAAAGATGTATTTGACCTTAGAAGACCATAATCCTGTAAGTAAACAATGTGAGAACAACTCAATCTTTCTATTCAAACTTGATATTTTTCAATGATCCACCAAAGTCTTCTAGTTAAATGCTTATACTTACACAAGCAATATTCCCTTATTCAATCACAGGATAACAATGATCAATGATACAATTTATTTTATCAACATCAAGAGTTAGGAACCAACTTAAGCTTAATGCATATACCACGAAATAAATTCATTGAACCATTGATAGCACTGTAGCAATACCACTATTCATTTGGGACTGGCAATAACACTGTAGCACATCGACCTAGATTACATAAACACAGACCTAGAGATAATAGACGACCGTCTTTGTATTATTCACAGATAATGGAAACAATCTATACATCTTCAATTTATTAACAGTAGTCCGGCGGTTTTGCAATCACCGAACCGTGCAGCAACTTGCCATAGAAATCAAGGAATTTTATGGCTTCTTTTCATTTGGCCGATATAGTTCCTTCTATATTTGAAGCTTCGTTTCCCTCCATTGCAACCTAAATATTTAACCATTGGATCCTTATGTATTTTAGGGCCATCAATGGTCCTTCGACCATATAAATTAACTTAACCTTAAGTGAATAAGGTCTAGTGAACATAATGCCTAGATAACTGTCTTCTATAATATTCTCAGGTATTTCTTCACTGCACCAGGTGTTAGTCAGAGTTGTTTGATGTAGTGAGCTTCAAATATCTCATATTCTTCAGTAACATGTCCTTCTTCTCTGAGCAACATTGATCAACTTTATCAAATTATGAGGTGAACTTAAGATAATTAATCTTAACATTCCCCTTTCACCTCATAATTCCCCTGCAACTTAATTTTTCAGCAAGCTCTTTAAATCTGCTGCAGCTTAATCCTTTTGTAAAGATATCTGCTAACTGCTCTTCAGATCTTACATGTTCTAATTGAATAATTCCTTTGCTAACCATATCTCTGATAAAATGCAATTCCATCTCAATATGTTTGGTTCTCTCGTGTAAAATTGGATTCTTGGTCATAGCTATACAACTTTGACTATCACTGAATAAAACTGTGTTACCAACCTGCTTTACTCCCAGCTCTTCTAATAATCGTCTGGTCCACACTATTTCTTTTGCTGCAAGTGTAGATGAAGTATATTCAGCTTCAGCAGTTGATAAAGCAACTGAAGACTGCTTTTTGCTTATTGGACCTCCACCTAACATCAGCAAGTAGCCAGAAGTGGATCTTCTTTCATCAGGATCTCCACATCAGTCTGCATCACAATAAGCAGTTAATTTTAAATTGTCAGTGGTGTATTCAATCCCAACATCTCTTGTTCCCTTTAAGTATCTTAATACTTTCTTGGCAGCCAGCCAATGTTGCTTCCCTGGATTATGATTATAACTGCTTAATACATTAACAACATAAGCAATGTCAGGTCTGGTATTATTTGCAATAAACAACAGGCTTCCTATCAATGGTCTATAAGGTATCTCTTCCATTTCTCTTAACTCCTTCTCATTCTTAGGGCACATATCCTTTGAGATCTTGTAACCTGGCAGCAGTGGCACTTTTACTTCATTGCAGTCCTCCATATTGAATTTTTCCAATACTGAGTCTATGTACCTACTCTGTGATAAGCTGATCCTTTTGTTTTTCCTGTCTCTAGTTACTTCTATACCTAGGAATTTTCTTAATTCCCCAAGATCGGTCATCATAAATCTCCTGTTCAATATCTCTTTGCAGTGATTTAAGATCTTCAAGTTCTTTCCTGCCATCACACAATCATCCACGTATAAAGCAATTATGCAATGATCATCTCCAGCTTCAAAAATATAAACATTTCCATCATTCTTTAGTTTTCTGAATCCTTGTTCTTTCAAAAAAGAATCTATGCACTTATACCACTCCCTTGGTGACTGTTTTAGTCCATAAACAACCCTGTTTAACTTCCAGACTTTATTCTTTCCTTCTTCATATCCAGGAGCTTGAGCCATGTAAATTTCTTCTTCCAACTTCGCATTTAGAAAAGCAGTATTAACGTCCATATGGTGCAACTCATAGTCAAGTGCATTTGCCATAGCAATGATCATTCTGATGCTTGCGAGTTTGACAACTGGAGAATATGTCTCATCATAATCTATTCCCTTCCTTTGTGTAAAACCTTGAGCTACCAAGCGAGCTTTATGTTTAGAACTACCATCTGCTCCAATTTTCAGCTTATACACCCACTTGTTCCCAACAACATTCTTATTTTTTGGTCTCTCTACTAACTCATATGTTTCAGTCCTTTTAAAAGAATTTATCTCGTCATTCATAGCTTGTTTCCACTTGTCACTATCAAGAGTTTTTACAACTTCATCAAAGCTCTCTGGAACTCCTGTCTCAAGTACCATTAGTATCTGATCTGCAGTTTCTTTTTGTGCTAGAATTCTGGCACTTCTACCACTAGGTAGTCTCCCATAGACTGGAGCATCATCAAGTCTGTTGTCTCTGAGGAGCTCTCCTTCAGTTCTTCTTCTTTTGACTACTTTAGTAGGCAACGTACTCTCTTCATCTTCTTCCCCTAGGTTACTGCCATTTTCTACTTGATTTTTGTCATTATTATTTCTGTCACTTTCACCATCCTCATCAGTATCATAATCACCCGAGTTAATTATTTCTGGTTCAACTTCCTTACTTGTCTTTTCTGCAGTGTTAGCTTTAGATTCCCCTGTATAATTTCTAGGCTTATATAATTGATTCTCAACAAAGAGAACATCCCTGCTAATAATTATTTTCCTGCTTATAGGGTTATACAAACGATAACCTTTTGTATTTTGATCATACCCGACCAAATAGCCTACAATCAATCTGTCATCCAGCTTTTGCCTTTGTTCCTCAGGCACATGTACATAGGCTAGACAGCCATACGACTTGAACTTGTCATAATTAGGCATGTTTCCTGACCATAATTGTTCTGGACACTTTCCTTCTACACTTGCTGATGGTAGGCAGTTTTGAATCATGACTGCACCTTTGACAGTTTCTTCCCATGGAAAATTAGATAAGCCATTGTGCTTAAGCATTGCCTTGACTGCATTTAAGAGGGTTTTATTCTTCCTCTCAGTAACATCATTTTGCTGAGGGGTGTAACTACATGTAAATTGTCTTTTTATACCTCTTTCAATGCAATACTTAATAAATTTTGAGGACATATACTCACCTCCTCGGTCTGACTGAACACATTTGATCCTCCTACCTGTTGAGCACTCCATTTCAGCAGCAAATTGTTTGAAAGCTTCGAATGCCAAGTCCTTGCTTCTCAAACAATACAATTGTGTTCTCCTGCTAAAGTCATCTATGAACGTTATAAAATATTTCTTACCAGTTATGCCTGTAATATTTAAGGGACCACAAAGGTCAGTGTGAATCAATTCCAGAGGTGCTTTTGCTCTTTTCTTTGCCTTGCCAAATGGTAGCCTGCATTGTTTTCCTAGCATACAGCCTATGCATACTTGTTTGTCAGATTTTCCCTTTTCTGATATGATCCAGCCCTTTTTGATCATGTATTCTATATGTTTGTTATTTGCATGACCTAATCTCTCATGCCAAGTAGAGATATCAGCAATGGCAGCCATATTAACACTTCCAATACAATTAGGATTTAATCCAAAAAGATTACCAATACGTTTGCCAAGAAATCTCAGTTTATTCCCTTCAAAGATTTTACATTC
>JAANSK020293356.1:0-10363 GCA_011763485.2 Isoetes engelmannii
TGAATAAGTTGATGTATTGATTTTAAGCTTTAAACTACTATTTTTGTTTTACTAGTATCATTATGTATTTTATACACTTACATTTATAATGAAAATTGTGTTGTTCTATGTTTTTTTAAGGAAAAAGTTGGTTTCCGTCATTTTAAATTTTTGTATTGCATTTAAAAAGGCTTGAATTTAAGCACTTCATGTTTCATGTCACGTAAAAAGCGTAAATCAATTTTACCCAAGGCTTGAATTTAAGCACTTCATGTTTCATGTCACGTAAAAGGCGTAAATCAATTTTACCCGTCCCTTGAAAATGAAGTGTGGGGAGGGGGGGGGGGATGGTACATGAGATTATCATAAAAAATAATAAAAGTAAATGTTGTTTGAAAAAAAAAAAACAACTATCAAAGCTAGAGGCTACGTTTTGAGTCTTGGTCGCTGCTGATCCGGAAGAACTGGATGAAGTTCCAGATATCCTTAGGATTGGTGGCATTCAGGTCCCTAATCCAGCTTTGGGCCTTGCCCTTGGCTAACAAATATCTGACACGTATGGTGGACTGGGCATTCTACATTAAATCTCTGCAAGCTCCAGCGACTGGGTGTTAGGGCTTTTGGTTGTCTGCAAGATTCGTCTAAGCCAAAGAAGGTTTATCGTAGTTGCAATTCGTTGGTCTTTGTTTGCAATGTGGCCAGTTATAAAGGCAGCGATTCCAAAAGATTCCCTTGTGGCAAGATTTACGTGCAAAATCTAGCAACATTGGGGAGGCTTTGCTCCATAAAAGCGAATGGATCAGCATCTACAGGAAACAAATTGGTGGTCATGCAAACAAGCAGCAATTGTTGAGAGAGCTCCAAATCAGGTTTGATAAATTATGTGTGCACAAATATGCTAAAATATGTCTGAACTTCAAATGTGAATATCGAATGGGTTCTATGATCATGTCCTAAGAAGTTACTGGTTGTTAAAACAGTGATTTGGTGCTTAATGTCTGAACTGCATGAACAGGCTAATGATTTCGAAGAGTTCAGGTTTATGCACAAAATGATCATGTCCTAAGAATGTACTGGTTGTTAAAACAGTGATTTGATGCTTAATGATGAACTGCATGAACAGGCTAATGCTTTTGAAGAGTTCAGGTTCATGCACTTGCCGCAAAGTAAAGAGCAACCACCATCAATGAATGTTTTTAGAAAAAGACAAATTTCTCCTCCATACTTAGATGAGACTCGGATTCTAATGTTCTTGCTCTCCATCCAGAAAGACCTCTGCAAGGACAAACTGTGAGGACAATTTGTTAAAGAGACACTGTATTTCATGTTAGTTTGTACCATTTAAAAGGTACTCACTCAATTTCCAAAACATTAGGACAAAATCGAAGTGTATTAACAAAAGCAGAAGATAAACTAGCCCAAGGTCCCTCGGATCTTTTTGCAAATCATTTTCTGCAGTGCTATTATGGCTGGTAGAATCATTATCAGAAGGACCAATCACAACTGGAGTCCCTAAGTCTCTGATGATGATGTGCAAGATTAAGCGACACATTTTGCTTGCCGAGCACAGACCCCTCTATAGTTGCATCACTAGAACCAGGTTTGCTATTTGGAAGCACCAGCAAGTAGCGCAGCACCACATGACTCTCGAACTCCTTTGGCACAACATAACAGAAGTCTTTGACCAGAGGAACTTCATGAAACACCTCAACAATAGCCATGCAGCAAATACCATCCTTGAAGAACCTTACATTATTCTCGTTGTCAGGTATTCCATACATAGAAGAACGAGAATAGTGAAGGGATACACTGAACTTATGGCTGCAGTATATACCTTGACCATGAACTGCTCCAACTGACATATAACGTGAGGTGCTCATGGATCTGATCCCATTCCTTAGAATAGAGTACCAGTTACCAACCTGGCTACCATGAAAGGCAAAAAAGGATTTTTGCCCAGCAATACCTTCCTTCTCAGGTGTATCATACAACACTGCAAACTGAGCTATCGTACCTTCAATGTTAAGCATGTCATTTTCCTCTAACAGCTTAAGGGAGGTCCTGTTGCTAGAAAGGCAATAACTTAACAACTTGTAGGCAAGCCTCTGTGGATGCTCTACAGACCCAGTTTCAAATCTGAGGGTCTCAATTTTCTTGGATAAGGAGTCAGTTAGCAGCTTCTCTAGTGCAGCCTCTGAGTTGCACTGTGCCAGCTCTTGGACCGAAGCAATAGTTTCTAGCACATTTTTGATAAGCAATATCATCTTGTTCTGTCCATTGCCCAGTTTTAAATTGGCTTGGTCTCCAGGAGGAATGTAACTTTGATCACCAAACCAACCATTATGTTTCCTGTTCTCTCGTTCATTGAGAAGGAAACTTGGAAAGGGTTCAAGGACATCCCTTTTGCTGTTTGCAGCGGCCATAAGTAGTGAAATCTCTAGCTCTACCACAATTGGAAAATGTTTTACCTGTGCCAATACAGATGATGCCAGACCTTGTTCTTGGAATTCAAACAGGCATTTGTCTGCTACACAAGAGAGGAGCTTCATTGGCCTTCTTGGAAGCGATCTGCAGCAAAGGGGACACCAACTTGGTAGCATCCAAAGTTGGCTGGCCACAAAATATAATAATCCTAGAAAGGGATTCTCAATAATGTTTGCAAGCTGGAGGGCATTTAGCATGATGCAATTGTTCTCAGCCAGCCACTTTGCATCAATAATGATCTTGTTGGATGCCACCTTTCCAGATGTATAAAAGTTGATGAACAAGTCTATCAACAAGGGAACAAGGACCTGAGTTCCATAGTTCTTAGGGCATTTTTCCTTTAGGTTTTGACTAAACCGAAGAACTTGCAAATGCGCAGTGCTGAAGTCTGCCTTACCGAAGGCAGATGCATTCCACTGCCTTGGACCATAGTCTAGCAGTATTGCCAATGGCGCAACAGAGTCCAGTCCGAGAGGATCGAGGATGCTGCAATACTTACTTTGTTGAAGCAAGGTACCAAGCATGATTTCCATCTTTACAAAAGTTGCTGTATGTGTGACTCTGCAATGCCTTAAAAAATTTTCTGGCACACATAACTGCTCTGATATTCCTTCTGCTAACGCCTTTGGGTTTGCACATTTAATTGCTGCATCCACAGCAAAAGAATACAAGGAACCCTCTTCCTTGCTGTAACTGTAAAATGTTGTTTCAGACCTTGTTTCATGGTAATCACCAAAAAAGTCTACCTCTTCCTCCTCCTGCAGCTCGTCCTCCTCTTCCTCATCATCATCACTATTAGAAAAAACATCATAAACAACATCATGATCATGATCATCATCAACATCATCAGTTTTCTGATTAGTTTGATCAACTGATGCTATGACATCTTTACAAACTGTGGCCAATTTTATCTTCTTATATCGACAAACATCAAGAATAAGTAGCAAATTGTCCAAAAGCTTGAACAACTGCGCAAACTGATCATCGGGCTGATCTTGTTGCATGCGATCATTCAGATCCATGATCATGTCCTGCATTCTGTCATCAGCTCCATCAACCAGCATAATGAAGCACGAGGGCATCATCACTGTAAGGGTGACATGACTCACTTCCACTTTCACATTGTTATTTTCTTCCACTAGACTTAAACCCAATTCAGCCACTCTGTGATCATGCTGCTGGACCCAAGACTGGATAGCCATCGCTAAAGCCATGCTCAGAGGTTTACAGCCCCACCCCTCCGGAAAACACCACCGGAAGAATGCAGATGAAGAAAAAACAGGAAAAAAACGGTTTAAAGTGCTGGAAAAAATTTGCCAAAACGGCTTTTCCCGGGGGGGCTGTAAAACGAAAACTACCCGCTCAGAATTCCTCCGTCATCCCTCCGATCTGATGTTGCGCTTCTACGGAATTTGGAGCGGCTTCGAAAGCCTCCGTCATATGCTAAAAAGGCCAAAAAGGTCGACAAAATTGTTGTCTAATTTTGACGATACCTTTGTGTTGACAACTATATGGCTATGGTCGCCTGAACGGCTTGGCGGAATTGCTCTGTTTGTTCAGAAAAGGGCTTCAAATACTTATCTAAAACCTCTGTTACTCCCAAAATCCTTCTCTAAACCCTTCCGTTCTAGCTCAGGCTGCTTTGAGTCCATTTAGGGAAAATCTGCCAAAAAAAAACCTTGAATCAGAGCCTCTGTTTTGTGGGAGCAATTTTGTCTCGTGGGTGTTTCAATCCGCCAAATGCGCCCTCAGTAGTTTTCCCTGTGCCCTGGCAGAGTATTTGGCTGCCGCCTTGAGCCAGATTCGTTATCAGAAAATACCAAAAACAAGCATGCTTTTTCCGGATCATCTGTATGCCATAGAGAGTTCTGAGCTCTAACAAATCCCTAACCGGCGGCGATCATAATTATAGATTAGTAACTCAGATTTGCCTTCACATCTTGTAAAATTAAAGAAAACATCCATAGAACAGAGCGGAAACAAGCATGGATAATTCTATATTTTATCTGCATACCGTTGATGCGGAGGCCAATCACTTTGTTTGTCGTCGAGCTGAAGCCTCTAGATATGCATTGTCAGACAAGGATGACACAATTTATTTCTGTTTCTGAAAACTAGGTAGACGATAGGCGCGAGCGCCGGAAATAACTCACGCCCCGTCGTGTTTGAGCCAGCCGCCAAATCCCAAAAAATCCGCGAAGTCTATGAAAATGCCGTGGCTCAAACATGTCGAAACACGACATGTATTTTCTTTTGGCTCAAACACGACAGCGTGATACATTTAAGGCGCTCACTAGGTAGAAGGAATATATGCAACAAAAGCCCTACCATATTTAAGAGGTTTCTCAAGTGTTTTTTTTTTTTTTTTTAAACTATTTCACCAATATATTAAAAGAATGGTAAAGATACAAATCAAGTGAGAAGGAAGAAGAAATGCCCCATACCTCGACACTCCATAACAAACTCACAACGGAACTGCAACTCTACGGCTGTACAAACCGGCCCTCAACATCTACAATACCCAAGAAGTCCCGCCAAATGGCGAACTTCCGCTCCGTTGATCTCGGGAACACAAGAAAGCTCTGAAATAGCTTGTGCATGAGTCGAGGAACAAGAGAGGCTGCAGGCTGCTGAATCCTCTGAAAGATCCACAACCTCCGCCGCTTCCAAATCAACCACACCAGCCAAGCCACACACAGATGCAAAGCTTGCTTCTGTAGGAGTGGCCACGCAACAGGGTATACATGAAGCAACAACTGCTGGCTAGTCAATCTCACCTGAAACAAAGTCCTGACCCAGTCCCAGGTTGCCTGCAGTAAGGTATTTTTTAGTGGCCCCAGCGGGCCAGTTCGCCACACATTCACATTTTTCGAAAAATAGCCGGCCATGCCAAAGTAGGATGCATTCTCACCATGACCAAAGGGTAGTGGCCAGTTCAAAACTTCAACTTATTATTTTCACTCCATAAATGGCCAGTTTGATATTTGCTAAACCTTCAGACCCATAGGGCATAGCCATTCCAAAATATCACATGCACAAGCAACTTGTTGGGGTGGCCATTTAGAATATACAATAATTTAGTTTTCTTAGGAATGTGGCCAGGCTCTATATTAGCGACAAGTAGACATAACATTGTCATTTGTAGGGGGCTCTAAGATTTGTTCTAGCTCGATAATTCTAATGATCTGTATAACTACACAATATTTTCCTTCAGATGACTCGGTTCCATTTTTTTATTTGATTTGCATTCCAAATTTGCCCTTCATCATCCTTTTGAATATGCTCTTTGTTCTCAAGGTTAGTTTTCAATTGATTTTTGGGGAGATTTCTTCTACCAAAAGAATTTGACTTTTGGGGGGATTTCTCCTACCAAAAGAATTTGTGCTTCTGTGACTACAAAAAACATGTTAATACATTTAATTGATCTTATCATAATCTTAAATTAGATAAGCAGAACATGCATTTGCTTTTTACAACTATATGGAGGAGCATCATAGACAGACATACTAACTTTACATGTTAGATGTATGGATGTGGCCAATTTGTTTTTTCGAAGAAAAAATTAGTTCCATGATTTCGCCATTTCAGTTACTACCTCTTGGCATAACCATGCGAAAAATGGCCAGTCCAAACTACGCTTAGCAATTTTCTATACTTAAGTAGTGGCCAATATTTTACGCCCCTTCAAATATGTAGGAAGATTAAAAAACAGGTGAGGGCATAAAACCAGACAATGCTCCACAGTCTCATGGTGAAGGCCGCAACAAAAAGAGGACTCACACCCAGCCTAAACCGACTCACAAGGGCGTTCACTCTGATACAACGGTGCACTACCTACCACAACAACACCCTAACCTTCGGTGGGGGAAGTGGACTCCAAGTCGACGTCCAGACCGAGCGCCAACGAGAGCCCTGGAGCTGCAAAGACCACTTGCCTAAAGGGGGCAAAGTGTCATGAATAGCCAGCACCCGGTAACAAGACCGCACAAAGCATGAGGCCACAACATCAGGGTGGACCTTCCAAACCTGCACCACCACATCATCTTGAAGGACTATAGGTATGTGCTGCGAAATACTCCGCGCCACCTGCTCCCAAATAGCCCGATCACTACCCTGCAGCCGAAAGAGGGCTCGAAGAGACTCCCAAGAAGCTAGCTGGCCCTCCGAATACCAATCCTCCAAGGTGCGCATAGCAGCCTGCCTACAATGGGCCTGCGTCCGAGCATGCACAATGGCAGCCGAGGGCAAGTGCGTAGGGGGCAGCGGAACCCACAAGAAAGGAGAGGAGTAGTGATAAACAACGGCATAATCCAGCTGAAACAACACAAGCACATGCTCCCAAGCCCGCAACACCCCCGTGAGGAAAGGGGATGCGTGTGGGAAAGGCCTGAGACCATACAACAGCGCCCAAGGCAACTCCACAGGAACAGACGGCCTCCCAAACGCCAGACAATGGCGAAGAGACTGCAGAAGCAATGCCGCACCAGGAGATGACGCCCCCTCTAGCAGAATGCTCCAGACAAACTTGGAGACCAACACCTTACTATGCAAGGCCAGATCCAGAATGGCCAAACCCCCATTCTCTTGGGGGCGGAGGCACTTCCACCAAGCCACCTTTACCACCGCCCCTTCATCATCCACGCCCCACACAAAATTCCGAACAATCATGTCTAAGGCCTGCGTCTTACCCTCGGGAGCTAGCATTGCGGATGCTATGTACACATGCGTGCTACAGAGCACCGACTTGGCAACAATAATCCTACCTGCCATGGACAACTTGCTGCCCTTCCACCAATTAAGGTGTTTCTGCAGCCCCTGCAGAATCTCATCCCACACCCTCCCCATAGAAATATCACCTCCAAAGGGAATACCCAGCAGCTTTGTACACACATTGCCTGGAAGCGCCTTCCAACAAGGTGGAGGTGGAGTCAACAGAGCCCATAATGCCGAGCATTTCCCCCAATTCAATAGAATGCCCGAGGCCAAAGAGAAAGTATCCAGCAAACCCTTCACATTCCACAAATTCCTCTCTTCTGCCACCAAGAAGAGGAAAGTGTCAGCAGCAAACTGATTAATAATCTGTTGACTACCATCTTGCATCCGAAGCCCATCCACCACTCCCTCCTCCACTGCAGCCAAAAGCAACTGGGACAAAGCCTCCGTCACAATAGTGAACAAAAACGGAGCAAGAGGGCATCCCTGACGCACATCTCTTTCCAATGAGAAGAAGGCAGAGGGCTCCCCCTAACATACCACCGTAGCCCGCGCGGATCTGTGCAGCAAGGGGGGTCCACCGTTTTTTCATATAACCCATGTGCATGCACGGGGAGGGGGTATTTTTGACCCACTTACGTACATATATGTTCGGTAGGGTGTCCTTTTTTTTAGGCTTTTTGGGCACTACCCTAGGTAAAATTTATTCGGAAGGGTCAAAATTGGCTCCTCAAAAATCCGTATTTGGGGGGGGGGGGGGTGCTACCCCTTGCACGCACATGGCATATCCCCCCTACATATGAGTGCACCCCCCTTGCTGTGCAGCTTCACGACTGTATCTGTGAAGCGCGGACCACATCCTAATGCCAACATCATAGCAGACAGAAACTCCCAACAGACACTGTCATAAGCTTTAGCAAAGTCAAGCTTCAGATAAGCAACGACTTGACCTGTTCTCCATGCCCAATACAGACCCTCATAAGCTGCTGCAACATTGGTCAAAATGTTTCTACCAGGAACAAACCCAGACTGAACCTTACTGATAGAAGAAGTCAATACCGGCTTCAACTTCTCTGCCAGGGTTTTTGCAATAATCTTATACACAGAAGACAATAAGGAAATAGGCCTCCAATCATTAATGGTAGAAGGCTGCCACATCCTATCCATTACTTATAGGTCGTAACAGGATTCTAACTTTGTATAAATAACTAATAGAACAGTTTTGAGAGTGAGTAAACTTGTTTGTTGTATATAGTTCTTCTTGCCACATCCTATCCATTATAACACTGTCGGTCGTAACAGGATTCTAACTTTGTATAAATAACTAATAGAACAGTTTTGAGAGTGAGTAAACTTGTTTGTTGTATGTAGTTTGTATAATAACTAATGGAACGATATGGTTTATCCACTTTTTGACGGTAATGACAAATGTGCTAGTATTCTCCAGTTCATTTTGTTAAAGAATCTATTGATTTGAAGCAAATGCCTAGTTTTTTTTATGTATTTAGGTTCACAATGCAGATCGTTAAAAGTGTCAAGAGGGTTAGCATAATACTGGATATTGAAAGCCATAACTGCACTCGAAATTCTGACTAAGCAAGTAGCTCCAATAATGGTCTCAAACACGTATAATAGAGTTTTCTCAATGAAAACATTATAATATATATTTTTTTTTCGTGAGAGTTTCTAGTTATTAGTTGTTTTATGCTTGCCACTATTTGCTTGAACTACAAGAACAAAGTTTCTAGAGTTTTTGTGCTTAATCTCAGTCTAAAAGTAACTATAAAATGTTCAAAGTTCAATGCCTAAATGGAATTGACATAATCATGTTTTTGGATTGCCCCTAGGGCAGTTCGTTAGGGGGAAGATGGGTTGTGAGCATCTTGAGGTATATTCTAGCATACCTAATGATCTAACGGCTAGAATTACTAGTGAAAAAGTTTTTGGATTTTTTCTAATATGATATAGCCAAAGGTTTTTTGCTTTATTGATGCCGGGAAATTTTATAGGCTCGCCAGATTGTTGCCGGATACTCATTTTGTCCTAATTCTTTTAGAATGCAAAGTCGCAATGATGGACATGTGATATAGTTCTAATAATATCCTCCTAGAGAGAATAGAAACTAGAAAGAGAGAGAAACTAGAGAGAGAATAGAAAGATAAACTAGAGAGAGAATACATAGAGAAAGAGAGAGAATAGAGAGAGAAATTAGACAGAAAGACTAAAGAGAGAATAAAGAGATAGAGAGAGAAACTAAAGAAAAAGAGAAACTAGAGAGAAAAGTCAGCTAGATAGAGAAATTAAAAAGAGATTAGAGAGAGAGAGAAACTAGAGAAAGAATAAAGAGAGAGAAACTAGAGAGAGAGAGAGAGACTAGAGATAGAAATTAGAGAGAGAAACTAAAGAGGGAATTCAGAAAGAGAGAAACTAGCGAAAAAGAGAAACTAGAGAAAAGAAGACAAGCTTAGTTTTACTTAGCTTTGTTTTGTTACAGAGTATTGTAAACGTATGTTGTTCGTTTTGCCTATCGCATTTTGGGGGCAATCCGTAGTGCTTTGCATCTTGTTTACCTCATAAACATATTCATAATAATGCTTTGGCATTCCTATACCACAAGAACCATAAAAAAAGAACCTTCACCCAATGAATGTACATGGCTATAAATAGGCTAGAGAAATAAGCAGAAGTGATTTGGCTAAGCAAATCCATACTTTTTCTTAACACTTGAGTTCAACATTTCCATTTGCATGTTGAGTATGCTCCCGAAATCATAACCACACCATTTCAAGTGTTTATAAAGGTAATGTTTATTGTTGACATTCCTTTTCATCATCATCTTTGCATTCGACGTGCTAGATGCCCATCATAGCACAAATGTTATGATTGATTTGATTTGATTTGATTTGATTGATTTAGTAGTTTAACGTCATACCCTTTTGGAAACATCCCTTCTGGGATCTATGACGATTAGATCCATAAGGAACCTGGCCTTGTGGATTGTGTGGAAACACAGAAATCTGGTGGTCTTTGAACATAAATCCCCCAATATCATATGGATGAAAGCATGCCTTTTAGATGAACTACAAGCCATAGCTGTGGCCCATAAACTTTTGAAAGGGAAGCACCATGATGAGGAGTGGGATACTCTAGGCAGATTTGAAGGCCTTTATAACTTTTTTGTAGTCTC
>JAANSK020293367.1:0-10363 GCA_011763485.2 Isoetes engelmannii
CCTTGGCCTGGGAAGATCCCATGCACAGGTGAACCCAAAACTTCAGAACTTTGATCAATAAGTAACTCACAGTTTTGTGTTGTTGTCGAATAAAAATTGCAGGTTGGGGCATTGGGGCATTGGGGCATTTCTCAGACTTGACAATATTCCCTCCTGCTGCAATGTTTATGCACGTCATATCAAATATGGATATTGAAGGGATGATTGCAAAGGGGATGAAAGATCATTCTTCCAGGTGTTGACTTGAACCATTGTTTTCTCCCACAACTCGCCGCAAATAGTCCTTAAATTTCTAGTTTCATTCTTTGAGTTGTCTTCTTTTTTCTGGATAAACTGTGCTATATTGGAGATTAGATCCCAATTTCCCATGTGGAAGCCTTTAGGTTGAAGTCGAAACTTCCCAAGATGTGACTTCCGAAGTATAAACTCACTTAGAATGGGCCACTTACATCTGACAAATATGTAGATAAGAGTGGCTTTATGTAGTATCTCTTTATGCATTCACATTCTTCAAGACATGATATGATGCTCTCAGTGGTCTGTTAAACCTTGAATCGCTTTTGTATTATGCAGTAGAAGGCAGAGAACCAGTTTGATACTGGCATCACATTAACAATGATGGCACATCATACTAACACTAGGATTCACTAGATAGAGCATAATCCAAACCTTTAAAAAATGGAAGTGCTTTATCACTCGAAACTACCTTGCTTTTATACTAATCCACGATCTCACAACTCCTGCATGATTATTTAGACAACAGTTGTTAGCCGAACTTGGCACAAGAATAAACCCATACTAACGAACATGATTAACCCTGAATGGTTAACCCGAAAAAATAAATATATCGTGAGCAAACGTATCGTGAGCTTGGTCCTTTACCTGACATTGATACAAGGATCATATCTTGGTTTGAAGTAGATAGCTGGAGAAGAGTATATGCCTGATGTCTCAATCTCGTGTTATTCATAAGCATTGCAACGTAGGCTGACATCTATACATCTATGTCGTTTGTGGCCATATGTTATAAATCTGCTTCGTTGATTTTGTGGCCATGAAAAACCAAGGAAAAACGCTTCTTGCTTCTTTATAAAAGCTCCAATAGCTCTACTTCACGAAACAAACATACCACCCATGGATTCAAAAGCTTCAACATTGAAATTCATATTTTCAAAATGACAATGTATGATTACATTATGCATTTCTTGAATTGTTGTGACCAAATTAACCATTGCAGTCGGCTTGATGCGCTGCTTGAGCGTCCTTCTGAAAGCCACCCCATCTAGGCCCACCCACTGACTGTCGTCGGATATCCCATGGTGGTCGATCATAGCGCTTATCTATCATAAGAGCACAAAACACATGGCAATAATGCAGGTTCAACTCTTGCATGTTCTCATCATATTTGCTGAGATTGATGCATCAAGTTGTCCTTACAAATCCAACTCAATTTAAAATGAGTTGAATTTTTAATGTTCAGATTTAAGATCTTGTCCACTTTACATAAAATTTCATTTGCAACGGGTTGGACGAAAGAGCGATAAATTTCTTGTATATATCATGATGATAAATGAGAAGAGAAAAAAAGCATTCTGTGTGATGGTGCTTCATCCAGATTGCCTAAACGCGTACAAATTGAAGCCACGCTAAATCTGTGTGACGGCGTTTCTTCCAGATTGCCAAAACGTGTACAAATTGCAGCCAAGCTATTGCTCTCTAGATAAGTTGAAGCGTTCTAAAAAGGAGGAGAGGCCAGAGCAGCGGGACAAAAGGGCCGTCTTTTTCAGAGCAGCGGCCCTCTCTCTGATGCAACTTCGTTTTTCCATCACAATTCTGGCGCATCTTTCCACCTCCTCTGCATCCACAAATCCATCAGCCGTAGCTTCAACTTCAACTCCAATCTTAAGCTCATCCACCAAATACCTGCAAACAAATGGCTGATCCCCCATAAACGGCCAGCACACCATCGGAATCCCAGCTATGCTTATGCATTCCACCACCGAATTCCAACCGCAGTGTGTCAAAAACCCCCCAATTGCAGTATGCCTTAGAATAAGCTGCTGGGGAGCCCAGTCTGTCACAATAAGCCCCTGATTTTCCATCCTGTTTTGGAATCCTTCTGGAAGCGCAGCTATGGAGGATTCTGCAGTAACCCATATAAAAGGCTGTTTGCTTGCCTCCAATCCCTTTGCAATTGCACAAATCTGTGCATCCTCTAGTGTCTCCCAGCTTCCGAAACACAGAAACAGAACTGTGCGCTCTGCTTTATTTTCCAACCAATCTAAACACTCCATATCTCCTTTTTGGCTGCCCTTAAACACAGCAGCTACTCTAAGCGTTTCAACTGATTTCTGAGGATCCAAAAACAGGGGATGAACCAAAGGCCCTACAGGAAAAATCTGCACGCCCTTTGCTTCTGGCATATGTTGTAAAGCATGTAAAACCTTTCCATCTAGCTCGTTGAAAGTGTTAAACAAAATCCCATCTGAATTTAACATTGGCAAGCGGTTGAAAAACGGGTGCTCTTTCTCCTTCATATAATCAGGCACCTGGGGCCAAGGAATAAGAGGCAAATCCTTGTCAATTTCTAAACCTGTGTGAGAAGCCGGATCAACACCTTCCAAGATCAAGCTTGCAGATTTAAGCAATGCAGCTAGGTAGAATGGAGCAGCAGGGTAGAAAACGAAGCTCTTAAGATTCAATTTCTGTGCCGGAGAATTAGACCAGCCAACGACCATGTCAGAAATTATGGCAATTGGGGGTGTTTGCATAGCATGTATCAGATCCTCCAAAGCCCGCTCCTCTGCTGCAAAATCTGTCCTCAGTTTAGGATTGCTCCCAAAACTAAATTTTCTTACCCCTTTCACTAACAATCTTGCCCCATCCTTCCAGCCTTCAATTTCTTGTGATCCCTCTAATAGAACAAAGGCTATGTCTAGCCCTTGGGCTGGATCTTCCTCGTTGTTACAAACAACTGATAAATATGACGACTCGCTCGAAAATACTATCGTCACTGACATCCCTAACCTTGCCATGGCTTTTGCTAGATTCACCATGGCAGTTACATGACCGCGTCCACTTGCTATACAACATAATACATGACCAGATTTTCTCTTGCTCCTCCAATCCATTGCCATATTTCTATCTGCTGCAATTATTCTGTAATTTTGCAACTTCTCTAACCTACTTATAGATGCTTTTCATAACATGTGATAAATTCTTGACCCATTTCGGCGAACATTGTCTCTCAGAATGTTCGTGGAAATTGACATAACTTTTAAAACAAGCAAACCATTGCCGCTATTGAAACATATATAATCATGCATTCTTTTTTTGGCCTATTTCTTTCCATTCTATTTTTTTTTTTTGGGTTCTGGCTCCTGTGACATTGACACGTGTGAATTTTTTGGTTTTGAATTTCTTCGACTCCACGCAACCCCAAGCGGTATCTTCTTAGGCCTGGATTGTGACCATAATATAACGACGCCTCTTTTCAAGTTGTCTTCCTATCCAAGCAAACCCAAATCGATTGGATATGATTCATCTACAAGTAACGAAGATCTGCCATACACGTCGACGCCAATCACAAAGCCCCCAAAAAAATAAGCGTTATGAGTTTTTTTCCGATACTTTTAGCATGAAACCACTATAATAAACTACTGTTACTAAATGGGTTAATGTGTTGAATAATCATCACTAGTTATTTAGCACAGTTCACCGTGATGGCTCTTTATGGTAGTTAGTTTATCCAGTTTAGTACTATGTTTTATTGCTACAAGAAATTTATGGTGCAAGGAGAGACATTAAGACCTTGCGTATTATTTCTATTAGAAAGATAGCCAACACTGGGCTATGCATGCAGTAAAAAATTAGAGCATTCTTCTAAATACTAACACTGAGCACACTTGTCACAATGACTGCCGAACAAAAACAATCTTTAAGATTTTACAGGATGCTAGTTGCAACCTGCACAAAGGTGGATTTGCATTATTTCAAACATTAATCTGTATCAATAGTTATCTAACATTAATGCCTCAATGATATGCACATTGTTGCAATGAAAGCAAAATTGTGCATTCAAACAGATAGATGAGTAGCATACCTTATCTGAAACACTAGGGTTATTTACTGGTCGTCGATTCTTTATAAGTCTAAAAAACAGATTAAAAAAAAAAAGAGATTTCCATAAGCTACAATGATATTCATATTTCTTAGACTGTATTCTTGAACATAATGGACTCCAGCACTTATTATTCTCAAAATTTCATTTCAGATTAAAAGCAATGATATACCCATTGTTCAGGTCTACATGAACTTGATTCCAAACCCTATATAGACGAAAAAATCCCACATCATGATGGAATTTGCAACTATAAGAAAATTCTTTCAACATGCTTGTCACATAAAACGGGACTAATACAACAAGATCAGCAGTTACTAAGACCATTTTGCCAAACATGCTATACGAACATTCTAAAATGCCCCCGTGCAACCCTGGCTGTTTATGGTGGACTGCCTGTTTTCATAGATAACCGTGCAATGATTGAATTGGACATAGAAATTATTAGAAAAACCACTTCGTGCAAGATGTTGCTGTAATCTTCAATGTAAGGAGAATAAATGCCCATGTTTAAATTTACGTATGTTCGATTTCTTCAACCTCCTGCAATTAAGATCAACGCAGATCTATTCAACAACATATCCTTCTTGAAAAAGACTACTGACTGAGCTAAGGCCCTAAAGGTAAGGTCCTAGACATACACCAAATCACAGTATACCTCACAGAGAAAGGTCCTCCACAGTAGATAATTGCCAGCCTTAATGCCTTCAATCTACTGCTCGTTGATGAGTCACATCAGAGTACACCAACATATTCAGTAATCCAACATGTATTCATTTTACCTAGAAAACCTCTCCCAAATAGAGGTACCGAACAGAACCTCCATGCATTGAATTTTCATCTTTAACCATGAGCAACAACGTCTTGTGCAGATTACGAATCTTTCTGTTTGGCCACCTTGCACGTGTATCCTCTACACCATTACATCGTCAGTATTTTGCTGCAAAATCTGTCCTCAGCAACTGTTTAGCAGAGCTCCCAAAATCAAATTTTCTTACCCCCTTCACTAACACCCTTGCCCCATCCTTCCAGCCTTCAATTTCTTGTGATCCCTCTAATAGAACAAAGGCTATGTCTAGCCCCTGGGATGGATCTTCCTCGCTGTTACAAACAACTGATAAATATGACGACTCGCTTGAAAATACTATCGTGATTGACATCCCTAACCTTGCCATGGCTTTTGCTAGATTCACCATGGCTGTTACATGACCGCGCCCACTTGCTATACAACATAATACATGACCAGATTTTCTGTTGCTCCTCCAATCTATTGCCATATCTTTACTGCAATTATTCTGTAGTTTTGCAACTTCACTAACCTACTTATACATGATAAATTCTTGACCCATTTCAGCGAACATTCTTATTCAGAATGTTCGTGGAAATTTACGTAACTTCTAAGACAAGCAAATCATTGCCGCTATATGACAAACTCTGATAATGCCTTCGAAGTTTCTATCTCGTGTGGAAATGTAAAGTGTAATACTGGCTTCAAAGTTTTTGTGTTGCCCGAAGGGGAACCCTAGGACGGGAGGGGAGAAAAATGGAATATGCTTAAAACATGCCTAATAAAAGGACAAAATTGCATTAAAGGAATGAATATACGAATGAGATTTAGGAAGGTGAGTTCTCATAGATAAAGCCGTGAAGGTCGTGGAATACTACCAGTTCTATTGGATCTAACCATGCAGACAAAAGTGAAGACGAGCCAAGCTTATAGAACGGACCAAGCTTTGGAGAACAGACTTGCTTAGGTACTTTGTCGATGTCAAATTTCCTTTTTCTTTGGATGCCCGCAGTTAGCCCTTTGCTCACTATGTAGAAGATACATGATCTTAATCTATCTGCCTATGTGGCTTCTATGGTCTTCATTACTCTGTGTTTATTTGCTTTGAGCCTTGGATGTAGAGACGGTTTCAAATTAAAGGAGGACCAGAAAATCAATTGAGAAATCTAGTTTGACAAGATTAAATTTAACAACTTTTAATGCATGCAAAACCTCCAAAACAACACATTAAGGACGGCCCACCTTATTGCTGCATAGTCTCAAATGCAATAAGAGCAACAAGGAGTTCCAGGTACTACTTGCATGCTCTGTACAGATAAGTTTATGAGGAGTAAATAACCTAGTGATAAATGCTACAATGTTAGGCGGGCTAAACTCAATATCACAAAAAATAGTTCGTCGCGTAAAATGTATATTTATACGGCTTTTTCACAATGGTTTTTATATGATTTGGGGCACGTATTCAGCTATTGGTAGATACTGTGCATTTATAGAGCGCACCAACACAGTTTCTATCTTCTAGCTTTTTTTTTCCACTATGGTTTTACTTTATGTATGTATTTTTTTAAGTATGTTCCAGGGTATTTTCTTCTGTGCTTCACATGCAGGCAACGAGGGCGCCTAGTTTAGGGTTTTCTATAGTGGGACATGGCTATGGCGACGCCGGAGGAGGAAGAGGCCGGGGCAAAGATCAAATCCTTTGTACGGATCATGATCAATATGGAGGAAAACTCTCAGATTTTATACTTTTGATAGGGCTATCGACTGGCTGAAAATGGAGATTTTGTGGCAGCAGCAAATCCGTCCTCCTGTTGTGACTGACACAGTTATGTTTACTGATGCTCAAGCCCGAGGCAAGAAGAATCGAAGCCCCACTCAAAAAGGGCGGTTAGATCAAAGCAAGGTTATTTGTTTTCGTTGCCAAGTTACAGGATATGTAGCCAAAGAATGTCGAGCACCTGCACCTATATTCCTAAGAAGGGCTCTGACAAAATGATTTCTTATGCAGACCAATATGAGGAGGAACAAAGTTTCATGACAAAGGAGTATAGTTTTATGGCCTCAGAACATTTATTTGTTGATCTGCATGTCTCCTGATAGTGCGTGGTATATCGACTCAGGTTTGGCACATAGAATGGAAAGGGAATTCGAAGTAGGAGTGTCTGCTCCAGAATTGAGAATATTTCATAATGTCTTTCACAATTTCTGGAGCTCTACTTGCCACATACCTTTGTTGCTGGATGCCAGGGGCTAGTTGGGCGGCAGGAAAAAAATTCTCATCTTGCCTCTGTCCTTCGTCATGATGCCGCAATTTTCTTAGGTAAGCTTCATGTCTTTGTTATGTCGGCTATGAAATATGGCTTTCTTGAGGATACTGGTTGTAAGATCTCATTTTGCCAGACCAATGTCATATATATGATGCCAATGGACGACTATTAATTGTACTCCAAATATTTCTATTGATAGTGCTCTTTCCATCACTGAAGTTCCTAGTGTTAATACACTTTGGCATCACAGATTGAGGCATCTCTCTCCGAATAGTATAATAGCACTAAATCGAGCAGGTTTTCTTAAGACTTCTAAAGCATGCCTTGTCCATCCAATGCATGTCTTCAAGACAAGGTAACAAGGTTTTCATTCAGAATTTCTCATTCTCATGCATGCAAGAAGTTGGAACTAATCCATACAGATGCTCAAGCTTGCAGTCACCATTTTCAAATGAGAGAAAAGCAAGAGTCTGCAAGGATGCGGGAGAAACAACCTGACAAAATCCCGGCAGGAAACATTTCATTCTTCCTTGAAGTTGATATTTAGAACGAGCATCAAATAGTTTTTAGATATCTTCTGACACCCGAATAGTCAGATTAAACTTGACCTAAAATTTTAAATGAGGCAGAATTAGTAAAAGAACCTGAGACATTTAGATTTATAGCATTGTTATTCGCCAAACATTTGCTTTGGAAGCATGCATGTAAATTTACAAATGGTACCGGTCTATTACATGCATGTAAAATGGTCTGTTGGAGGCATGATTCCCGTTGTATTTGGCAGGTAATGGTACAGAGAGGCCCGAGGACTGACATGCCTAAAATGGAGAAAGAGCAGTATGCTTCAAGCCACCATTCCCTTGGAAATATTCTAATTACAGATTGTTGGGAGGTATCTCGTCCCACAAGATTTAACAATAGGACAACTTGTATATGTTATTGGTTAAAGGTAGCTCTTCGATACGAAATGGAGGTGCAGAACTTGTCAATTTGATTTCTACATACATCATCAATCTATTAGCTTCTGAGAATCAGTTGTCAAAAACCATAACCAATACAAAATTTTGTTCCTAAGTACAGTCTTTGTATTCCGTGTGGCACTCGGATTCTCTTATATTGGATCTTTTGTGGGACGTGCCTAATGCATGCTAGTGTAGTCAAAAACCTGCAAACCTTTGAAGGTTCTAAAACTAAACCATCATAGCTTAGTGAAATGAAACTAAAGGTTTGAACATCCTAGATTTTGAGGACTTGCTATTTCTTTCTATGCTCTTTGCAACGTCTGCATACTGAGTGATGCTGGGATTAGGAACCCATAAGCAACCTGGGGTTGGATAGTGAACTGGCATACCATGGGTTCTAATTCAATGTTCTTCTAATGGATGCATTATCATTTGTTAATTATAGTCGATGCAATTTGTTAACTGTACAACATACCTTCTATGTTCACTTTTTAGACATTATTTGAAAACCATTTATTACTTAAGGTTTTGTATGTTTGTTTGTAACACATTCTTTTCCATGTTGCGGAGTTGCTCATTTGGCCCTGCGAAGGGGCCGCCGAAAAAATCCCGTACAAATTCCGTACACAATCCATACAAATTTCGTACAAATATCGTACAAATTTTGTACCTTATCCGTACAAACTCCGTGCCCACATAACACAACAAACCAGTGAATTAAACCATTATATTAAGCCATTGAAGTTTGTTTATTTATGAAATATGAATATCCTTAACATAATACATTACCATTGAACATGACACCCCACATATTAGAAAATTAGACCATTGAATTAAATCCCCCCAGACCCCCTAGTTGTTTATGGTGATATTCGTACAGGGTGTTCAGTTGTTGGCGAGGACTCCCAAACACATACCCACGTATTTATACACATTGGACACCAAAACCTTTGATTTAATGGCGTATTTGTAACTCAGAGTAAACTAAAACTTACTAAAAAACGAGTCACGCTTAACGACGGCCAAGATTGCCCAAAATCGACATTCAACAGTCCGAGCCAACCATTGGATGCCCTGTACGAATATCACCATAAACAACTGAAGAGGGGGAGGGGGGTCTGGGGGGATTTAATTTAATGGTCTAATTTCCCAATATGTGGGGTGTCATGTTCAATGGTCTAATGTTCATAACTTTTGCTTGGTAAGATGATTCAGCAACATTAGCAAATGATGTATTGGGCATTACAATTAGAGATAACTTGTCATGATGTGTCTCGAAGCACAAATGGTCTTAGAAAAAATTCTTACAGGCCAAGGATGCAGGCGAGAACAAAATTTGTAGTGCAACAAACACACTAGAAAATAACAATTCAACATTCATTATATGGCTCTTGAAATGCAGCAGAAACAAAGTAGAAAGAAAGCCAATTTTAAAAACTCCATAACGTGATTCAACGTTCAGCTGTGGGATACGGAATAAGCACTCCACTTCACTTCCCTAGTATTTCAGCATTGTTTTAATAAGAATTTTACTTCTTCTAGGCCTCTGATGAATATCCAAATATTAAGCTCATGTCTGATTGACTTGACTTTCAGCATGAATGCGCATTAGCTCTAGCCACGGAACTAGCATTCCTCTTTACTTCCCCAGTGCATGTATGCTACATGAATGCGACATTAACTCCATGAATGTCCATGGAGACTAACAGATATCGCATAAGCAATATAGCATCCCAAGATGCACCTTATAATGCTGTTGGACTTTTATTCAGAAATGTCTTATATGCTCATGCAAGATAAGTACATACTTTTGGTTGATGATACATCTAGATATGCAGGTGCACAAACTCTTCCTAAATATGGGGATTATGAAGCACAATGACATTGGAAGGAGGTCACACTTCATATTCCCATCAAGGACTGGTATAAGAACACAACCAATAATGATATGGATTACTGGAGCCTAGACTATCCACCTCTCACTGCCTATCAAAGCTAGCTCGACGTTGTTCCTATGGTCAGCTCCCCATTCAATTTCCCCAAACATTGTATACTGCTGCTGTGATGAATGACAAGCCTATCTATCGGCAGGTCTTTCTGTGTTCATTGCAAGTCCCTTCCTAGAATATTCTAAACCTCTTTTAGTATATACTAGTAACGGGTGCCCGGCGTTGCCGGGCATAAGTACGGGTGTATTCTAGGCAATGATGTAGACACACTTACAATA
>JAANSK020293378.1:0-19914 GCA_011763485.2 Isoetes engelmannii
TTTCCTTCTTCCACCTTTTCACGGGTGAAATGAAATTGCGTCTCAATATGTTTGGCTTTTGTAAAGTTACTTGGATTCTTTACCAAGGACACTGCAGCCCTGTTATCATTCCAAAGCATAGTAGGTTTGGGCTGCTCCTTGCCAAGGCTTTTAAGAAGTCTCCTCAACCATATGGCTTCCTTGGTGGCTGAACATATAGCCATATACTCAGATTCACACGTGCTGAGAGCAGTGGCCTTTTGCTTTTTGCTGGACCAACTCACAACTCCTCCTTGCAGCATGAAGCAAAAGCCACTTTGAGACTTCCGGGACTGCTGCTCTCCTGCGTAATCCGCATCCACATAACCTGTAATCTCAAAGGGAGAGGCAGTGCCTTGAAGATAAGTGAGTCCAAGCGTGGAAGTGCCTTGCAGATACCTCAGAATACGTTTAAGGGCTTTCCAATGGGAGGGACCTGGATTTTCCATAAACTGGCTTATAGTAATAACACTTTCAGTGATATCTGGACGTGTACACACCATGAAATGCATCAATGACCCAACTATGCTTCTGTAGGGAAGAGCAAGCACATCATGGGAAGTGGACAGAGATGGGGAGCCTGTCTCAAAAGCCAACGAGTTAGAAACTGCAGGTGTGCTTACTGCGTGGGAAGCCTGCATGTGACAGCGTGCAAGCAGAGACTCAATAGCCTTAGATTGATGCAAATGAATTTTACCTGCCTTGCGCACAACCTGAATCCCAAGAAAATATTGCAAAGGCCCAAGATCTGTCATGTGAAACCGTTGAGAGAGTGAGGCCTTGGTCTCCTTCATCAGCACAGGAGAGTTAGCAGCAAGTATCAGATCGTCTACATACAACACAACAATGATAAAATTGTGTCCTTGCTGCTTGAAATACACATTCCAGTCTGCATCACTGCGCACAAAGCCTTGAGCAGGAAAAAAAAAGAATGAATAGTTTTATACCATAAGCGTGGCGACTGTTTCAGACCATAGATCGCCTTCTTCAGCTTGCAAACCTGAGATGCATGTTGAGGATCAATAAAACCTGGTGGTTGTTTGAGATAGATCTCCTCATCAATTTTGCCATGAAGGAAGGCAGATTTAACGTCCATCTGCTGCAAGTCAAGGTTGAGGGCAGCTGCCAAGGCCAAAACTACTCTCACAGATGTGAGCCTTGCGACAGGAGCAAAGGTCTCGTGATAATCAATGCCAGACTTTTGGGAGCACCCGCGAGCCACTAATCTGGCCTTATATTTAGAAATAGTGTTATTGATGTCATACTTAACCTTGAAAACCCACTTACATGAGATGGCTTTGCGGCCTGCAGGAAGAGGGCATAACGTCCAAGTGTCATTGTTGATGAGTGATTGGTACTCCTCATGCATTGCTTTGTGCCACAACAGGCTGTCAGGTCCATTAGTTGCCTCATGAAAAGTAACTGGTTCATCAACAGAAGCATTACTATGCAAGGTCAAATAGGCAGCACCCTTGGGTTTTCGACTGTCCAAGTATTCTTGCATTCTCTCGGTGGTTTTTCGAGGGCGAGAGGATCTTCTTGGACCCACGTCCCCCGCATGATCATCATCTGTGCAGTCTCCTCCAGATTCTGGTTCAGAAGGGATTTCATGTTCATCTAGAGGTAAATTCTGCATGTGGCCTTCAGGAACACAGTCCGTATCGGACTCTGAGTCACTGGATTCAGCTGCCCCTGATATTGGCGCCAGGGCCAAGGGACCATGATGGGAAGCAGAGTTGGATCCGCCTAAAGATCTGCCTAAAGCATAATCCTGCTCATCGAAGACAACACTCCGTCGCACTATCATCTTCCTGGTGCTGGGCACAAAAAGTTTGTAGGCCTTGGTATGGTCTGCATATCCGACAAACATACATGGGATGGACCTATTTCCTGTCTTGCCATTTGTCCGTTCAGCCTTCGCAAGATGTGCATATGCAGTGCATCCAAAAATTCTGAAATCTTCAACATTTGGTCTTTTACCTGTCCATGCTTCTTCCGGTACCATATCAGGTAACGGTTTGGTGGGCACCCTATTAATAATGTAAACAGCAGTATGGACTGCCTCAGCCCAGAACTTTAGGTCTATCCCTTTGGACAAAATCATGGCCCGTGCACATTCCAAGACGGTGCGATTTTTTCTTTCAACAATGCCATTTTGCTGATGCTCGTGAGCAACGGACGTCTCATGAATGATTCCAAGTGTCTGCAAGAATTCAGAAATCTCCTTGCTGTTGAATTCTCCTCCCTGGTCTGTTCTAATAGTTTTCACTTTAGAATCTTTAAAGTTTTCAACCATTAGTTTCCACTCTTGGAACTGAGCAAAAGCATCAGATTTGTACACAAGGAAATAAACCCAATTTTTCCTACTATAATCATCAATTATGAGTAGGAAATACCTTGAACCACCCAAGGAAGCAACTCGAGCTGGTCCCCAAAGGTCCATGTGTACAAGTTCGAGTGGATGCTTTGCTCGAGAAGACTTTGATTTCTTGTATGCCTTTCTGCTTAGCTTCCCTAGAGCGCAGCCTTCACATAAACCAGGTGGTTGTTTTAAATTGGGAAGCCCATCCACAAGGTTATCTACTGCCATTCTTTTGAGAAAATGATAGTTAACATGTCCCATCCTCTCGTGCCAAATCTGATGTTTATTGGCAGTAACAGCATTTAAAGCTTCAGCCCGTTGCTTGCACCAACTAATTTTGTAAATCCCCCCTTCTCTTTCTCCCTGTGCTAGTACATTGCGCTGGAAATCTTTGATAATACACTTGCCTCCTCCAAAGGTGACTTTCAATTGCGCATCATCCATCTTTGAGACGGAAATGAGATTGACCTCCAATTCAGGGACAAATAAGGCCTTTTGCAACTGTATTATGCCTGTGGGCAGATTCAACGCGATGACCCCAATGCCTTTGATATCCAAAAAACCTTTGCCAATCTTTACTTTTCTGCCACCTGATACATTCTGCAGCTCTGTGAATGCATCTTTTTCTCCTGTCATGTGATCGCTAGCTCCAGAGTCTAGATACCAACTTCCTTGTGACAGTTCTGCTACCAGTCCAGTGGATTCTAATCCGACTGGAATACACCATCCCTCATCCTCTTCTTGACATAAAGTCTCAACAAAATGCAAAAGGCATTGGATAACATATAACAGTCCTTTCAAGAACAACGTAAACAGGCTCAGTACAAACTCATCATGATTGCTTCGATCTGATGGTTGTTTTGCCATAAATGCTCTTGCAACTGACACCAGAGATCCACTAGATGAGCTGTCCTCTGAATCTGAAGAAATTTTGGTCTTTGAGGCCTTATGTCCTTGTGCATGCCCTTGCTTTTTCTTTGGTTCCTCTTTCTCAACCCGTTTTGGCTTCCTTTTCCTCCTATCTGGATCAGGACAGTCCCTTGCAAGATGCCCATGCTTGTTACAATTGTAACATTTACGAGTCTCTCCTTCATGTTTGCTAACAAGAGCTTGCCCTTCGTTTGTGCTTCCACCTCTCTTATTTCCACTTTGATTCCCTTCTTCCATGAGAATCTGTTGGCATGCCCATTCGAGCTGCACGTGCTCTGATGATCCTATCAGGTTCTTTACTGTATTATATGTTGGAGGCAGGCCTAGTAGCAGCGCACCAGCAATCAGATCATTATCCAACCCTTTTTCCATGCCTTGCAATTGCAAGGCTGCTGCTTTAATTTTAGATATATACTCTTCAGCACATGAGCACTCTTTCAACTTCGTTGTGAAAATTACTGAGTACAGGTTGGCCTGCTGGGAGAAATGTCTCTTTTTGTATATCAGCAAGAGTTGTTCCCAAGCCTCCTTTGCACTTTCGGCTGCTTCTACCTGAGCAATAAGAGTATCATCCAGATACTTCATTATCTTATTTCTGGCCTCCCAATCACGCTGCATCCACCGTAGCATTGCTTGCCTTTCTGCCTCAGTTCCTTTGAGACTTGCTTCTAATGCCAGCGTATCTACCTTGCCCTCAGTTATCTGTGAAGTTGAACCTTTCACAATCTGGGCTGCAGTGGGAGCCAGAGGCTTCTGAATCGTGAGAGTTGGCTTAGGCTCATCTCCTGTAGCCCTTTCTCTGCTAGTTTCCCACGCACTTTTATGAACCAATAAAAGGCGTTTCCAAGGGAGAGCTTCTCAATCTTCCCCATTTTCTATGAGCACAGCAGTAAGTCTTCACCCAAATGGATCGTCCTGCTCTGATACCATGAAAACATAAAAGGAATTGACGCTGGAAAAACAGAGTGTTCTCATTCATCAAATACTTCTTCTTATACATAGAGGAACTGGCGGTGCTCAGAATAGAATCGTGGCAGCCGCTATCTCTGTTCCCTCGATTATCTTCGTGACTCTTGGAGCTCGAGGAACTTAAGAAAACCTAAATTTAACAACTCTAAAAGGGACCATGGTCTTATCTTGTAAATCAAAACTTTTGATTTCCAACACATACAACCCATCTCTTGCGCAATTTGGTCTAGGTTCTTGTTCAATTGCTTGTCCAGGTTCCTGGTTCCAGCTCTTATTCTGTGCTGGCTCCATCGTGTTCTGATCCTGGCTCAATCTCTTGCTCGTTCTTCTTATTTAGATTTGAATTTCTGTATAGGCCCTCAATCGCTGCCTCCAGCCCATCTTTTTGCCATTTTGTCTTTTTTCCCTGGAGCTACCATCTGCATGGCAACTTACGCTGCCAGTCCGGTTCCTCCCAGGTGCCTCACGATCTCCATTCCTTTCTAATTCGTCCCTGACCACTCCATACATAGCTTTTTTCAGCTGCTCCAATTTTCCAGGATTGGTTTGGCCCTAAAATTGCATGCTTATCTCATTAAGTCACTATTTCTAGCCCCTTTTCCCCCTTTTTACATCTCTTCATACCTCATTAGGAGCACCAGTTCTCACTTCTTTTTCATTCGCCTCTTGCATATTATCTTTTGGTAAAAATGCCTATAGAGGTATTATGTTCTAATGTGCCATTTCATGTTACTTGGTCAACGGAACACCATGTTACACGTGCTAGTTATGGTTTTTGTCAACTATTGGATTTTTAGTACTCGTTATTGACTTGTCGACTCCTGGATTTGTAGAGACCTTACATTGCCGCATGATATTTGATTCATTGCCTTCCCTGACTCTTTTCTCTGCATTTATTTTGTTTTCGGCATGCTCCCCTAGAGTACTAACTTGTCTCCTTGGTTTATGGCAATGATCCCTTGCGTACAGACTTACTTTTGGCACTTAAAACCCCTTTTTCCATGTTTAGCCTTGTACGACGGCTTTCCTCTTTGGATAATCTCATTTTTTACTTATTAAGTTGGGTTCTTTTCTCTTAGGTCATTGAGATTCTTCCCTCCTCTTCAGGAGCCTCTAGCACCTTGACGTCAACTTCCTTGTCTCCTCCACGACAAGCCCGCTTAGCTGGCACTTCTCGTCAACGAGAAGCTTCCTTATCACTTGAATTGGATTCCATGGAACAGGGTTCCATGTCTTCTATGGCATTTCCATACATTAGCTCCACTTCTTTCTCATCCCGGTCTTCACCTTCCTTTGCTCTTTCATTGCCTTCATCCATTGCAGGCACCAGCACTCATCATTTTCACGTTCCCCAGATGGCCCCCCTTTTTTCCTCCATGCCCAATGTCTCTCCATTTTTTCAGATACCCGTCCCCTCAACATCAGTAGACCCAAGTTATACTCAGTTGCTCCAATAGCAACGAGCAACTCTGCAAGAGCTCCAGGCCTCCATATCACAACAATTTTTGGTACAGGCTCACCTTGTTCATCTGCAACAGGACATTCGAGAACGAGCAGCGCGACCCACCCCCACCTTTGACAAAGACTCTACTTGACATTATTACGAATTTGCCTCCGCTATGGACACTCGTTTTCGGTGGATTCATGGTCGTTTGTCTATGCTCGGGATGCAATTCCAGATGACGTGCTTCAGATGGTTGAGGAAGGTAAGCGTTTGGCGGATCAACAGATGAAATTTATTCTCATTGCTGATCAACAAGGTTATGAGGTCGCCCTGGAATTTAGTGGATCCTCAAGTCTGAATTTCTCCTCTGAAGAATTCAAACGTCTTTAGCCAGCCAAAAAATTAGCTCAAGAGATACGTTTGCTTCGTTCCAACCGGTCTCCTTACAACTCTTCCTCTTCTTCTTTTCTTTTTTTTTTTGCTTCTTCCTCTACTAATCCCAACACTCTTCGTTGCACTCTTTGCGGACGATTTCGCTATACTGTCAAAAATTGCTTCCGTCGTTTCTTACTCCATAACCCCATCCCTCCTTCTCCCGATGCCTTTTTGTATTATTTTCCCATGTCGCCTTCACCTTTGATGGCGTTACCTTCGCAATCCTTCAATCCTGCATTTCCTCCCTCCAATTTGTTGCCCCCCCCCCTTGGTCCTCTTAGGGTTCGACTCTCAGCAATATTGATGTGCTCTTTTATGTAGCTCGCTACTTATTATTAAACCATATTGATTGGAACTTGTCTTGTTACAGATTGTTCCTTTTTTCTTCTTCATTACCACATCTTCCTTTTGATCCCATAGCAGCAGACTCTCATTATGCAACGTTGTCGGTTCAAGATCGTCTCAAGGATGCTCTTCCATTTTGGCACTCTATTTCCACAAATTCCTTGGTCCTTTCCTAGATACAACCTAGTTATTCTCTTTCTTGGCTTCCGGGCCTCCTTATCAACCTTTCTTCCGTTCTAACCTATCCCGGGCCTCCTTCTCAACCTTTCTTCCATAAGGAAGGGAATAACTATGTTGTATCTAGGAAAGGACCAAGGAATTTGTGGAAATAGAGTGTCAAAATGGAAGAGCATTCTTGAGAGGATCTTGAACCCAAAACGTCGCATAATGAAAGTCTGCTGCTATGGGATCAAAGGGAAGATGTGGTAACGAAGAAGAAAAAGTGAAACAATCTGTAACATAAGACAAGTACCAATCAATACGGTATATTAATAAGTAGAGAGCTACATAAAAGAGAGAGTGAGAAAGAGCACATTAATATTGCTGAGAGTCAAACCCTAAGAGGACCAAGGACGAGGCAACAAATTGGCGGGAGGAAATGCAGGGTTGGATATTGCGGAGGTAATGCCATCAAAGATGAAGGCGCCATGGGAACAAAATGCAAAAAGACATTGGGTGAAGGAAGCACGGAGTTGTGGAGTAAGAAACGACAAAAGCAATTTTTGATAGTATGGCGAAAACGGCCGCAAAGAGTGCAACGGAGGGTGTTGGGATTAGTAGAGGAAGAAGCAGGAGATGAGACAGAAGAAGAGGAGGAGTTGTAAGGAGACCGGTTGGAGCGGAACATACGTTTCTCTTGGGCCAATTTTTTGGGCTTGTTGAAGACGTTTGGATTCTTCAGAAGAGAAATTCAGACTTAGGGATTTGCCAAATTGTAGGGTGACCTCATAACCATGTTGACGGCTATAAGAACAAATTTCATCTGTTGATCCGCCAAATGCTTATCTTCCTCAACCATCTAAAGCATGTCATCTGGAATTGCTCCCCCAAGCATAGACAAACGACCATGTATCCACCAAAAACGAGTGTCCATAGCGGAGGTAAATTTGTAATAATGTTGAGTAGAGTCTCTGTCAAAGGTGGGGGTGGAACGCGCTGCTCGTTTTCGAATGCCCTGTTGCAGATGATCAAGCTGAGCCTGTACCGATAATTGTTGTGAAATGGAGGCCTGGAGCTCTTGCAGAGTTGCTCGTTGCTGTTAGAGCTCATGGAGCAACTGAGTATAACCTGGGTCTGCTGTTGTTGAGGGGACGGGCATCTGAAAAAATGGGGAGGCATTGGGCATGGAGGAAAAAAGACGGGTTATCTGGGGGACGTGAAAAGGATGAGAGCTGGTGCCTGCAATGGATGAAGGCAATGATGGAGCAAAGGAAGGCGAAGACTAGAATGAGAAAGAAGTGGAGCTAACGGATGGGGACGCTATAGAAGACAAGGGACCCTGTTCCATGGAATTCAAATTAGGTGATAAGGAAGCTTCCCATTGACGACAAGTGCCAGCTAAGCGGGCTTGTCGTGGAGGGGATAAGGAAGTCGACGTCGAGGTGCTAGAGGCTACTGAAGAGGAGGGAAGAATCTCAATGACCTGAGAGGAAAAAAAAAAAAAAAAGCCAACTGAATGAGTAAAAAATGAGATTACCCGAAGAGGGAAAGCCACCGTACAAGGGAAAACATTAAAAAAGGGGATTTGTAAGAACCGAAAGTAAGTCTATACACAATTGCCGCAAACCAAGGAGACAAGTTAGCACTTTAGGGGTGCATGCCGAAAAAATAAAGTAAATGCGGAAAAAAAAAGTCTAGAAAGTCAATGCATCAAATATCATGCGGCAATGTAAAGTCTTTACAAATCCAGGAGCCGATAAGGCACTAAAAACCAAAAATCCAATAGTTGACAAAAAACATAACTAGCATGTGTAACATGGTATTTCGTTGATCCAAGTAACATGACATGGCACATTAGAACATTATCCCTCTATAACTAATGAGATGGTCCAGATGTAGGAGGATGATGCCGAATGAGAAGTCATGCCGGTGGGACTCAAATAACAACATAAAGAACAAGAAAAAACAATTATAGGTTCCACATGTAGAGTTAGAAAATGCAAAAACTAAGATAATATAAATGATGAACAATCACCCAAGATAATACCATACGTGAAATCCTTTCAACATGATGTATATGCCGAGCCTTAAGAAATAAGAAAAAACCAAGAACAAGAAAGCAATGATAAGTTTCGCATACAGAGTGGAATATTCAAAAAACCAAAAATTACTAATAATCACAAAAAATTAGCATTATAAGTGGAATCCACGCCACACAATGTAAAGGAAAACAAAAAAGGCACCATCAAGAACATGGTGCGTATCTTATTTAGACAACCCTAGAGCTGAGTATAAACTCCTAAGGTGTTGTCGTATCACCCGAGCAGCTATAAGGCAATGGCAGGATAAACGGAAAGAAATTGCGGAGGGTAGTCGGTCAGGATAATTAAAAAGTCCGAGAGCCGAATGGAGTGTAAAGAGGAAAACTGCCAACGAAGAATTAAATGGTAAAAAAACCTCGCACGATGAGAGTCAATCTGCTGGTAAGATCGAAAAAGTTGCCGCACAGCCGGAATGAAGGAGGCATACAGATATGATGTGCATGAAGCTTCAACTTGCCAATCAATGTCTGCCCGAGAAACTTTAAAAGCATTACGGGCAGAGGAGTGGAGAGAATCCAAATGTGCGGTGTACAAATGATGGGTTGTCATATCCACCTCAGTGGGTTCAACAGGGTAAAAAGAAAGACCTGCTTCACAAACCGGGCAAGCAAGAGGCATATTGACAGCAAGATAATATTATGCAAGAGGAGAATGTAAAAGAAGTGAGAACTGGTACTCCTACTGAGATAGGAAGAGGTATAAAAAGGGGAAAAAAGGCTCGAATAGTGACTGGATGAGACAAGCATGGAGTGGTCAGGGATAAATTGGAGAGGAATGGAGATCGTGAGGCACCTAGGAGGACCCGGACTGGGCAGCGTGAGTTTCCATGCAAATGGTAGCTCCAGGGGAAAAAAGAAAAAAACGGCAAAAACATGGGATGGGGGCAGCAATTGAGGGCCTGTACAGAAATTCAAATCTAACTAAGAAGAGTGAGCCAGAATCAGAACACGATTGAGCCAGAGATGGGCCTGCACAGAACAAGAGCTGGAACCAAGAACCTAAACAAGCAATTGAAAAGAACTTGGACCAAATTGCGCCAAGAGATGGGTTGTAGGTAGCAATTTAGCATCCTGAACAGAGATGGAATCTGAACAAGAGATTGAGTAGGAGATTGAAAATGAATTGGAACAATAGATTGAGTAGGAGGTGGTTCTGAATAGAACCAGAGATGGAACAAGAAATCTGAACAAGAGATTGAGCAAAGATGGGATGTAGGCAGTGATACAGGACTGAAGGCAAGAGATGAGGAGATAAAACGACAACCTTTTTGGTTCTTGTGTTCTAAAGCCCGATTTTCTTGTTGCAGAGGCTGATTTTTTGTTTGTGCTGAAACCCAATTTAGTTTTTTTCTTTTTTTTTTCTTGGAGCCCGACTGATTTGACTTGTGGTGAAGCCCGATTCAAGGTATTTGTTTTGTTCTGAAACTCGATTTTCTTGTTGCAGAGCTTGGCTATGTTTTCAAGATTCTATGTAGATTGGCCCGACATTTTTGTGCAGAGCCCAATTTTTTGGATGTAGGAGCTCTGATTGTACTGGTGTTGTGGCGATGGAGGCATTTAAGAACCAATTTTTGGTTCATTTGTTAATTCCACATCCGCTTCATAAGATTACAAAGCAAGAAGCAGATGATTAAACATTGCTCCATTGATCAAGGTGCAAGATTACTATGTGAACAGCTTGGACTTGGATTGCCGAGTTGGATGAGGACCACACTTGCATTTGAGTTGGATGGAAAACACACTTGTGTTGAAGCTACCGTGGTTGAGTCCTAACCTTGTGAACAGTGTTTATTTTAATCAACCATTCAGTTTCATAAGTTCGGTAAGGTAAGTGTATAGCAGCTTATACTTGTTCACTGCTATTCACATATAATATTTGGTTCACATGTGAAGATTTTCTTTCAGAGAGAATATTTTGTCTCGTCTGTTCTGATTGTATCTTAAAGAATATTTTTGTTGTTATTGAATGTTAAGAAGATCATACTTATTTGGATCTCCATATTGACTTGCTGCAACAATTAGAGAACCATATGCTGAGGTGCAGAATGGAATTTGGCGCCATCATAGATTTGGCGGATGGTGAAGAATGCATGAGAGAGAATATACGAGGGAATATTGTATGAATCAATGGCCACAATTTGATAATAAGAGAGGACAAGCAATAAAGGGGAGTATCAGTTTTGGCAAGTCTTTCCCGCAAGCCAAGGCCGCCGCGAACATTTCTTTTGCGCAACTCGTGGCAAATGAGGTTTTGTATTAAGTCAAAAGGATCTCAGCTATGAAACTGCAAAATTGAACTAAATGTGTCTAAGTTGGAGAACTCCAACGTCCACATTTTTTCCCAAAAAAATTATAAGCAATGTAAGAGAATCTCAGCTATTCCATGCAATTGCATCCTTTATCAACATGCAGTGTTACACGCTTCTATGTAGTCCTGGCCAAAAATTTGTATACGATAGTTGTTTGAGCGAACAAACTGTATCCAAATCGATTCGACTTGCTATTAAAATCGATATAAAATATATAGTACTTTTGCAGTTTGTGGCAGCATGAACTGGGTTGGATTATTGTAGAAAGATCCGGTCGTATGCGAGCTCTTGAAGGCGCAAGAAACTTTTGCGGTTGGGAGGTCCATGTTTTTTAATGGCTAATGTTTCATACGTTAACTAGCATTTTAATAAAAATGTTACCCACAAACATGGGACCATTGAACTCATGGGTCCACTTGGCGGGACTGGGTTGGTCGGGCCAAAACTAAGGGGGGTTTCCCATGGAGGCGAAACCTCCAAGTTTTATGGAGCTCCGATTTGTGGGGCTGAGGTCTTGGACCTGAACAAAAAGTAATCCATCTCTATTACTTTCTACTCAGGTCTTGGACCTGATTTGGATCAATCGTCCAGATTTCGTGCTTGTGCATCAATGGGCTGAGATTTTGCAAGAGAAAACCTTGAGGTCTTCTGGTTCATGGGAACTCAGAGGAAGACGACCCCCTTCTGTGCTTCACGACAGAGGTTGGGAGCCGGATCTGGAAACCCTTTATGTTGAGAGTCATAGGAAGGCCGAAATAGCATGGAGGGTGTTATATAAGAAATTCGGGTGCTCCAATTAGGTAGGAACGAGGGATCATAATCTGGGCCGGATCATACAGATAATATGGGCAGATCATACAAATAATCTGGGCGGACCATGTGGGCGGGATCCTTGCAGATTTTATACGATTCCTTTCCTTCTCCCTTCGTTTCCCTCTGAGAACCAATGATTTAAACAAATTTTCTCTGAATCCTGAGGTCTTATATACCTCAATGTCGAATCCCCTGTCGTTGGTTCTTACAGATGTCATGTGAGCACTAGAATGGATTGTGACGCAGAAACAATGCTTGCTAGCTGGCTACAAGGGCAATGATTGAAATAGATGGAGCAAATTGCTTGAAGAAGAAACGTGGCATAAGAATACAAGTTTAAATTGCAGCCCAAAAAAAATTGGCGACAAATAGAAAATAGAAAATTTAACTCTCAATTATATATGTCTAGATGATAATCAGCTAATCCTTAGTGCATCCTTGAGATTTTATATTGCTCCTAATCAACACTCAACACCAACTCAAACTTACCAAGAAATCCAATCAATATATCAAATGAAAATTGGTTCGATGGTCAAATCCAACAAAGTTATTACGGCTCTCTTTCAAACCTCAACAAGAACTCTTTTTTAACGTCACTAAGAACTTTTTTTTAACCTCACTACGAACTCCAATTCATTACTTTATATTGACTTGAAGGTCAAATATAGCTAAGTTTTATGGCCCTTCTTCCCATGTAGGATCGTTAGATCAATTTTGATGTACTCCTTTGGCCAATCTTGCTTGGTAAAAAGGTTTGAGATAAAAATCCAAAGTACCAACCAACGTGAGGCTTTCAGCTGTATCCGATAACTAAGGCATCACTACCATAGTTGCATACTTCCACAAGATCCACAATCCCAAAGTATAAATGGTTTCTATAGAGGATAAGGTAATTCAATACACCATAAAAAATTTAATGTCATGGCCGGCCAGGCTATTTTCAGCCTCCAAACGCTCCCAAACTGTTTTGAAGAAAATCCCACTGATTTTTGACAATGTCCTCCCACACTGCTAACTGATTACAACATCAATGTAAAGCCCTGAGTACGACTTCAAGAGTACAAATCTTTTGTTTACATCACTACATCACTTCTGGTTTTAATAACCATGCCTGCGTATACTTCAACACCACAATACCATATATCAAGGGACCAATGCCAACAACAGAAATATCAGAATTTCAATCTTTGCACTAAGCCACAGTTCCATGCAACACTGGATGACACTTTAAAACAGTCCAAGATTTCCAGGGTCTCCAACATATAAAGGAGGCCCTAAATTCTTGGATAGATCCTAAAACATATGCATTCCCCTCAAAATTGCCTCGTGTTTCAATGGTAATCTGCAGTATAGATAGGTGGTTGGAAAAAAGTAAAGGACAAAAAGGAAGGACAAATTCATACTTAAACGCTAAGGCTGATCTTATGACTTACCACAAGTCTTCGAGCTGCTATGGGCTCTACTTCCAAAAGGTTGAAAAACAACATGACGATGGCACCAAATCCAATGGTTTGGAAGTTAAGAACTGTGCATATTTCAACTGCTTTCATGGAAAACAAACAAAGCCAGAAAAGGTCAGCCTTTTCATGACAAAGATGAAGTATCAACAATGTTGCTCTCATCACATGCAATGTCATGCATATGCTAGTTTTCTTTGATGAATCAAGTTCAATACAACAATAGCATTCAGCACCTCCTTGAATCATGTTAAAACCATCTATAAAGGATTTATATATGACGTCATTAGGCACACATCCAAAGGAATAAGCTTCATCTACCTTGAGCAAAAGAATAAGCTTCATCTACCTTGCTTTGCTTTCAAAGAGTCCATCTGTATCTGAAGCGCCTTGATTTACAATCATTTTGTTGAAAGAGCACAAACGGGCTCATTTAATCTCTTTGCCTTGCAAAGCTAAATATATTGACATCTGGGATGCACAATTTTGGATACTTTTCATCTAACAACTGAGAGCTACATCCGCTTTGTTTAGTTTGCAAAGACTATCTGCAAAAGAATTGTTATACAAGTCACAGCATGTGGCATCCATCCTGCAGAATTATACATGTCTTGCAATTATGTAATTGAAAAGGTTGTCAGCTTTATCCCTTTACAAAGACCACCTATAAGACAATTGTAAGTGACAATGTCTACAAGACAATCTCCCAAAAACACTGTCTACTTTACAAAATTCATTAATAAGACATTTGTAGATGACACTTGTGATAGACAACACTCTGGACATCCTCTCATAATCAAATCTTCAAAAACACTGTGAGCCTGGTTGACTTCGTTTTCTTTACAGATTACATCAACAAGACACTTGTAGGCGACAAGATCTGAAGAGCAGCCTCTCGAAATCATCTGTTCAAACAAAGAGCAGGCCTCTTGTACCTTGTTTGGCTTTACAAGGGTTATTAAGAAGAACACTCTAGTTATTAACAACATTTTATTACAAAGACCATCTATAACACAATTGCACATCAAGACCAGAAGATTTAAGTTGGCTAGTGTTGTTGAAGATATGATTATGAGAGGGTGTCTGGAGGAAACAATTGTATGGAAAAGTGTTGCTTGAAAACCCAATACAGAATCAGACCTTCCAGACTTCATAACTTGTACCAGTGCTTGTACTAATCCTTATCCATCATTGAAGGGGCAAAAGCAGATATAGCATCCCATAGATTCAGGCCATAAATAACGGATATCCGTAGGGCAGAACAAAAAGGAACGAAAATTGACAACAACTCACCAGACTGCATAATGCTGATATCGATAAATAAAGTACAGTACAGGGGCTTCCTTCCTATCTATATACAAGGATCCCTAGCTTCACACGTGCAATCCATGGTTTACTCCAGAAACCCATTGACCTTTCTGTTAAGTACCATTGATTTTAAAAGCAAATTTTTTTCCATGCTCACAAGCGAGTAAGTAGGATGTCCCGTTATTCTGCTTGATCGACCTTCTTCATCTGCATCATCTTATCCTCCTTATCCAAGCAATTCCTTCATCCTGCTGCTTGGTCTTTCATACAATGTAGTAGGCAGATGCGCAGCAATCCAACAACAGGATAACAATCTCCTACTTCTCGTAGTTAAAATGACCAAAAAACTAGATATATATAATAGTTTTAGTATCCTGATTCTCCTCTAGATTTAGACAATGACCAAACTCTTTTAAGATATTCTTCTAGAGAGTTAATGCAAGATGAGCCTTCAAGATTGGAAGAACAACATCAGGATTGGTTAGGTGAGGCAAATGGCCTTCAGTGGGGAGGTATTGAACTATAGTCTTACCACCAAGATGATTTGCTAAGTAACTAGCAATAACAGCTGGGCAAGTAATGTCTTTCTCACCTTGCAAGATATGGCATGGAACAGTAACTTGGGGAAGCATATCACGCATATCACTCTCAAAGATTGTCTTGACCGCATGTAATGCAATATCCGGTCGTATAGTGAAGAATGTTCGACTGAATTCTCGAAGCGTAGACGAATGCATATCATTTGCAATAACCAATGGAGCAAGTCCTGATACCCAGGATCTATAGTTAGAATTCATTGCTTCAAATAGCTGGTCCACCTCTTTTTGTTCAAATCCTCCATAGTAATCGTTATTATTGAGGAAACTACAAGGCCAAAATTCAAAGTTGATAAGGGAAAAAAAAAAAATACGGTAATCTAGTAATAGAAAAAACAAAAGAAAATGGAAATTCATGTTACCGAGGAGTGGTTCCGAGTAGAATGAGTTTAGAAAAGAGGCCGGGACGAAGAACAGATGCCAAACAACCGATCATACCAGCAATGCAGTGGCCAACAAAAGTGCAGGAAATTATCTGGAGACTGGCAAGCAAGGAGATCAAGTCTTGAGCATAGCCGTGAAGATTATGAGAATACTTTTCAAAATCATAAAGCTCAGGATTTGTTGTGGCAGCTCCGATGAGATCAAAGAGCACAAGCCGATAATCATCGATCAAGCCAGGCACAATATATCTCCAAACAGACTGATCTGTGCCAAAACCGTGGCTCAAAACCACGGTTTCCTTTCCCGAGCCCAGGATGGAAACGTTGTGAGCCTGAAACTGAAACTGCATCATTGATGATCTGCGCGCGAATCCAAGCCATGGACGGATAATTAAGCATATATAGAATGGAATCTGCAGCCGCTAGCCGCAGAAAGGCTGACCTTTTTAGAAATTTTCCGCGTTCAGCAACACGCTCAAAGCGGAAAATTTCTAAAAAGGCTAAAAGAACACGGATGAATGGAGTAGAAGTTTAACTGAATGTAACCCTAATAGAGTCCAACACGTTTTTAGTATTCTGGCTTTTAGTTCAATTTTTTCCTTCCTTAGCCCGTCAACTACATACGGTCTTATCCTATACAGGGGCATTTTGATAATTAACTAAAATACAAGGGCATTATCCTATAATATAATATTATAGTGTATGTTCATCTATCATAGTGGTGTTCTCGTATCCCTCCTCGAAATCCCTCCTTAACCCGAGGCCCTTGCAGGTTATCTTCATCCAGCCGTTGTCCATCGTAGGATCGCAGGAGGTTTATTCTGTATAATCTTTCGAATATGCTCTTTTCAGAGAATATTCTAGTGATTACTGAGATAATTACTGGAATATGCCAGAATCTCGAATATTCGACTCTGTTCTGCTTCAGTGCAAACCATACCTCTGTTTTGCCCCCAAATCCTCCAGCGGACCTCTGTGGCAAAAATCTATTTGATTCATTGTTGGCCTGGAACTGATACGTCGCCACTTGCCATGAAGATCTTCTCATTTGCAGATCATTCCTGTAAAGACCATTCCTGTTTGGGCGATTCTTTTGTGCTTCTTAAGCGATTATTTTCCCTGTTTCTTACCATGTGAAGAGCAAGAATCTGTTGTGCACATTTATGAGGAGATTATTGTTCGACACAATGTCCAGACTTGGCCCTGAAAATTGCCTTTTGATCGTTATGACCTGAAATAAAAATTGCTTCAAAATTAGGCTTCAATTTTTGAAGAATAGAAGCATATTCAACTTTATGCAATACAAACCTTTTGTTGAACTCTTAACGGAGCAAGACGAGCATACAAGGCATGGGTAGATCTGCAGCAACAGTACAGAGCATGGGCTTCAACCCTGGACTTCAACCTGCTCGTGCCTCGGGTTAAGGAAGGTACCGTGGGTCATGCAACAGAACCCTCTCGGCCTCCAGCCTCGAGGGTTATTCTGCATAACCCACTCGAGAGGGAGGTTAACCTCCTCATCACCACTCTCCCAATCAGTGGAGAAATTGAACACCCATCCTAGATATCATCACATAGTTCTTTCTATGCTTCATAGCCTAGCCCTGCCAACTCTCTGCACAAACTTAAACAACTATTTACGAAAATTCTTGCAAAAATAGATTGTCCAACGAGGTTATCTCTTGCTTCAAGATAAGTTCATGATAGAAGATTACAAACTTTGATAAGATAGAAGCTGAACCAAATCCTTTAAAGTCAACAAGGCGTATACAGGTTTGACATGTTATAGGAGATCATATGACGGCTTAAATAGAATATTGCATGTTTATGGGTGATTGTTGTGACGTTGAATATGAGCTGTAGATGTGTAGCATATACCAAGTATGATGCCACATCAACGATGCTTATCTTTTTGGAATAAAAACGTTGTGCCACTTCCTAAGGTGTCGATTGACCATGCGGTTCGAAAAAAAAAAAAAAAAAAAAAAAAAACCATGATTGCCAATGGTTAGCATGAAACCTGCAACAAACCTGCTATCTGCCAAAATCAAACCTTTGCCACTACCTGGCAACAACGTGGAATGCCCAAATGCGGGCTCTGCCACTACTGTTTTGAAATGGATATTTGAATACTGAAGCCCACGCAACTGATGAAGCATCCCGTGCTCTTGCCACCTAAAGAAAATGAAATCAAATAAACTAGAGATCGGCATGATCTCTGTGCTGCCAGGAGCAATCCTCTGCAGCCCATGCCAGGCAAGTTTCTTCACAGGGAAGGCCAGCTAAATTGTTCTGGCAAATCGGGCAGCCAAATCCATATGCCAGACCCCCCTGCCAAGAACCCTGGCCCCTCCTCCTTTTTCTCTTCCAAGAATCGGGCAGTGAAAACCATATGCTCGTCTTCCAGAACCATGGCCGCTCTTCCCTTTTCTCTTTCAACCTGCCCCTACAAAAATGCAGATCTTAAGCTGCAACAAGAAAGGGGCGTGAAGGCTTATCCACCCCACAATTTCAGCCAAAAATTGGCTCACCATTACAACAAGAGGTTTCAAACACATCAAAAGTAAAAACTAGACCACTAAATGAAAATAAGCTGCTCAAACATGGCACATTATACGATTTTGCATAGAATACATGTCATAAATCTTAGTGCCAGCCTTCGCCAGAAGCACCTCCCGCAATACGAAACTAAATATTGCAGGTTTATGATGGCTTGGCGACTTTGTAATAAGGTTGAAAAATGTTAACTAGAATTCTTTCATTGAATGCAATTGAATTTATTTCTCATTTTTTAGAAGAATGCCATAGACCATAACGAGCCAAGAGTCTCTATTATACTATCACCTCTGTATGTCTTGACATTTCTTTTCATTCTCTACACACCTTTTTATTAGCAACACCAGGTACTTGAGGAAGAAGATGGAGAATAATCAAAGTGCCAAGAGACATGTCTGTAGTACATGCCGTGGTGAGGAAGATGTCGAGCAAGTCTTCTGTATATAGTACTCTTTTAGGTGGATAAGATGGATGGTCTCTAGTAGCTGGACATTCTAGCATCATTCTTTTTTGTAATACTCATTTGGTAAATCGCCATATGTATGGGCTAGAGCTTGATCAAGTATCACAAAAAATGGTTCGTCGATATTTATACTGTTATATTGCTATGATTTTCATATCATAAGGGACATCTGTCATATTAAAAATTGAATAATTGAATTAAACCCTCCAGACCCCCCTCCCCCGGTTGCTTTTGCTGATATTTGTGCAGGGCGTTTATTGATAGGCTCAGACCGTTGGATGCCGATTTCGGGCGATCTTGGCCATAAAAAAAAGGGGAACAAAAAAAAAAAAACCCCATAGTGCCCCCCCCCCTTTTTTCTAGAAATAAGATGTGGTTTTATGCGGAAATTATCTACTCATAGAAAAAATGACAACTTTTCTACTTGTGGTAAAATTTTGTAGTTGTTCCCAATTGTAGTTTTTCTGTTCTAGCCAATATTCTATGAATGGCTTTTTAAGGCAGCCATTGTTTTTAGTTGTTGTATTTTTTTGTTGTAGTCATATTTTATGTGTGGTTCTCTGATAGTTTTCAACTATAGCTTGTTTCCACTCATTATTCTATGTATGGTTTCTTAGATGTACAAAGCTTGATTTTACTGATAGGAAGCATATCTTCGTAGATGAGTCACCTTGGCATTGTGTATTGTCTAATGGTGACATCTTGAAATCAAAATTCAAACTTAGACAAGGAGAAATCTTATGCATTCGAGTACATGTTATCAACGCTATAGATCAAACATAACATGTAATAATGATCTTTGTTCTGCGTATTTTAGAACCTATACAGCAATGGAAAGATTAGCTACTAGGTGATTTTAGAGGCCGAAAATTGCGGGAACCCATAAACAATATTATTCTATTCACGAAAATCAGACCATAAAAGCAATAAACTTTCGCAACAAAAGCAAAATTTGGTGTATGCCTTGCCGATCCAAAAAGAAAAAAGAAAAATCAAACATGCAATTTTAACCTAAAAAACTACAAAAATACATATGTAGTAGATGATTTAAGATGCTAATTAAACGTCTCTATATCTGTACAAGTGCTTTTATGGAGCTAGAATCTACAAGACCAACTTAACATCTAGACCCGACTATAAGCACTACTAAGCCTAAGTTACATGACATGAATCATACCCAATGATTCAGTCCTTGTAACTCTCCAAGCCATATTCAGAGGCTTCATCCCATAAACAAGGTCTCTTAGTCTGTATATCCATAAATCA
>JAANSK020293379.1:0-10362 GCA_011763485.2 Isoetes engelmannii
TCTATTTTTAGACTGAGGTGCTTAGTCACAGGCATCAAAAATATTCTAGAACATTCTAGAAGTATCTAGAACATTCTAGAACTATGTAGGACATAACATTCTATTTTAAGTCCGTCTTCAGGGTTGTTTTCCATTAGCTAGTTATAGCCGAAAAAGTGTAATGCCCAATTGGGTACAATATGGCTCAAACATGGCAATATTGTCCTGGAGCATGGGAGGGTTGTTCCTTCATAGCCTAGAACAGTAGCAAGCTCAGCTCAAAGTTACAACTTTGTGCCATTTTAAAAGTGGAGGCTTCACTACCCTAGCTCATTGCAACAACTTTGCTCCATTTGTATTTGTACTCATGAACTTTAGGGGCAAAATTGTCCCTTTGGGATTTTGAGGACTGTGCTCAAAGTAACAAGTCTGTGCCACTGCACGGTTGCTCTTTTGTTACTACAGCAGTTGGCATACGTGTTGCCATGTGGCAAATCCTTGTTCATTTACTACACGGGTGATCTTTTGCCACTACACCAATTGGCGTACATGTTGCCATGTGGAAAATCCCTGTTCAACTAGTGCATACGTTTGATTTGTACAAATAATTGATTTTGTGCATTAAAAACGGAGCATTGCTAGTTGTTGCATCATGGCTTTAACATGCCATTGGGCACTTTGTTCGAATAGCTCATCTTTTGCCTTTGATTTGGCAAAATATTTTAATTGAGCACAAAGTGCAAACATGAGAATACTAACTATTCTCGAAAGTGAGCCTTCGGAATATTTTCATATGGCCGTGTAGAAATCGATTTTGAAAATCGCTTTAAGGGAAGTACCTCAATCGATTTGGGGCAAAGCATGAATTTGTGCCTTAATTGATATGGGGCAAAGCAAATACGGTAGTCGACATGGGACAAAGCATTGATTTGTGCTTTTGCTTAGGGCAAAAGCCCCAAAAGGCTTTTACGGTTAATGTCGAGCACTTGGGTTGGCAAAGCCACTGGGCATTTCTTGATAACTCATATTTGCCCTCGAATTGAAATTTTTTTCAAGTGGAGCACGAATTTGCCTTACAAAAATATTGGACATACAAAAAATATTGAATTCATACAAAAATACGTATGGACAATTTGCCTGGACAATGTTGCCTTGACAATTGGGGGGTCTTGGCAATTGGGGGAGCCATTCCCCTGTTAGCAGATCGGGTCCCGCGACCGGCGTTAGCCGGGAGCGGGTGACCTGCTAACAAGGGAATGGCTCCCCCACTTGCCAAGACCCCACATTCTAGAAGTGGGGAGCCGAGAATTTTTTTTCATGTTTTTGAAGCATCAAAACAGAGCAGAAACATCTGCGTTGGGATCTTTGAAAAACAGACCAAAAATAGAGCCTGCTTCATCTCAGATCTGCAAAAGAACGGAGCAAAAGCAAGCTTCAACTCCGATCTGCAAAAGCTTGCTTCATCTTCGATCTGCGATCTGGCAAAAGCTTGCTTCATCTCCGATCTGCGACCTGGTAAAGACTCCTTGCTTCATCTCTGCGACCTGGCAAAGACCTGTTTCCTCTCCGATCTGCGAAGAACTGGCGGCGCTGTGAAGAACCCTAACCTAAAAAAATAATTATGAAACCCTAACCTGCGCAGCCGGTAAGGCGGAATGCGACATCGCAACTTCCATTCCGATTTATTGAGTTAGGCCACGTGGTCGCATGAGAATGCACGCCAGACCAAACTGGCGACCCAACTTCTAAAATGTACAACTTGTCAATGGGCATCAAAGCCTATGCTTGGGTATTCTCAATCTCTCATGTGCTAACATTACAATTGTTTCCAATGATATTTGTAGAAGGGGAGTTGGACGGTATGGTTTACCATACCTCCAGAACACAATGTAGCCAATAGAAGCAAAAGAATAAAATAGTAGAAACTAGTCGTTGAGCAATAGGAACCAAATGTTAAGGATGTTAAGGAACACCCATATGCGACATGCAATTTTTAAGCAAAAAAAATTGAAAAGCTCTTTGAGACACCTTTGTTCTCAAGATTTCAAGCTAAAATGCACAAATTGGAAAGCCGCCCGAGACAAATTTGTTCTAGTGACTTCAAGCTAGAAGACAAAAGACAAATAAGGCAGTGAGAGCAAGCGTTTAAAAGCATAAACAAATATAAGGTACATTTTGCAAAATATTAATAAAAAGGCTGGTGTAAAAGTTATTTTGTATTTAAGAAGGATATGGAATCGATATGCAGCGGGATGAAGCTTTTCTCTGACTCTTCTAGCTGGCTATCAAATGTTTAAACAAAATGTTCGATTGTAAAAGAGAGGACCTGCCACTAATAATAATCTTCTGTCAAAACCCTGAAAAATGACAGCAAATGACATACAACATGATGGACACAGCTAATGACATACCACATGATGAAGATGCGCATTCCCTAAGATAAAATTGTGCAATGCCCGAAAATATCAATCCTAAATGTAGAAACCAGCATTGTGTCAGGAGATATTACCTGCTTATAGGTCCAGATGAAGAAAAGAAAGAAGAAATGATGGCCTGGAACATCTTAAGGGTAGCAGTAGCAGACTGCCGATGCAGATTCAATGAAAATTAAATGGGATATTTACCTGCAACAAATCAAAAGTATATCAGACTTAGCCAACTGCATCAAACATGTGGTTAAAAAGGAATCGTTACAAAAAACAAACAGAGCCGTGATCATGTGACTTGATCATGCCAGAGCTGCTACAACTATGTTCCCAGCCACACCGACCAGGCAAACTGCTCTTGCAGTCCATTTTCTTTTCTTCAAGCAGAAGGCCGAGTTCGTTCAACATGGTAGCATGAATAAAAAATTGACGCTTACCAGAATGAAAAGAAGCAGAGAGAGTAGATGGCGTTTAATTGGCATAAGCTTCACCGTCACTATGCCGCGGGAGCAAGAAAAAGTAGATGGATGAAGCAAGAAAAAGATAAAAGCCCTAAACTTGCCAAAACTCAAGAAACTTGACCTTCCAATTCTGCCGCTTTAGTGCTCTATAGCCTTCACCGGAGTTCAAAACCAAAGCTTAGAAACACGATTTTCAAAGGCGCCCATATAAGAATCATACAATGCTTAGTGTCCTAACCAGCCAAAATAAAACCAAATGGCCGTGGCGACTGCAAGCCGAAGAGATATCCATGCCACATTCATTGCAGTTGGATGCGCAATGCCACCTCATCAATATGCATTTAATGCGAACTTCACAAGATGTGGCAACGTCTGACCCTTCACATTTTGTGATGTAGGGCCAAAATGAACCTCCACATAAAAAGAGATGCCTAGGTAAAACCTGATTGTATGGTAATATGCCACCTATAGATATACGATGCCACCTCATCATGAGGTATTGAATGCGATTAGAATATGTGGCCAAACATGGACCATTGATACAGCACATTCGACAATCGAGATCAATCTAATCTGGGTCGTTGATCCAACGACCGAGATTTCCTGCAATGAAGATTTTATAAAGATTATTCTAAGATTCTCCTAGATTCCCCAAGATTCTGTTGAGATTCCCTTAGATTCCCAAAGATCCCATGAAGATTCTCAAGATCCCATAACGATTTCCTAAGATTTTGTTGAGATTCCTCTACATTCTCTTGAGATTCCTCCAGATTCTCCAAGATCCCATAAAGATTCTCTTAGATTCCCAAAGATTTCGGAAGATTCTATTGAGATTCCCTGATTCTGTTGAGATTCCCCTAGATTCCCAAAGATTATCCCAAGATTCCTCTAGATTCTTCAAGATTCTATTGAGATTACCATAATACCCCAAGATTCTGTTGAGATTCCCCTAGATTCCCAATATTATCCCAAGATTCCATCAAGATTCCCCTAGATTCTTGAAGTTTTAACAAAGATTCCCTTAGATTCCCCAAGATTCTTGCAAGATTCACATAGATTCTCCAAGATTCTTTTTAGATTCCCATAGACATACAAAGATTCCCCCAGGTCATCCAAAATTCTCTCAAAATTCCTCTAAATTCTCCAAGATTCTGTTCAGATTCCTCGAGATTCTCAAAGATCCCATGAAGATTCTCCAAAATCTCATAAAGATGCCCCAATATTCTATTAAGATTCCTATAGATTCTGTTGAGGTTCCTCCAGATTCTCCAAGAGATTCCCTTGAATCACTACATACTGCAAAATTCTAAGATTCCGATGAGATTCTTAGCATTTGATCACATTGGCTCCAACTGCACCAGAACCATATCAAGGCACCACTCATTGGAAAGCTCTCTCCGAGAGCAATCCAATGGCGTGGGTCCCAACTTGATCCAACACCCCCACGTCAAGATATGGCCATTTGAAGGCGAGGAACCAGATTGAAGCTTCCTCAAGAAGCTTCGTAATAAATGCATTGCCACCTCACTACCTTTATAATTAATATAGGTGACACCTCACCTCCTTTAATAAATAAACAATTTATTAAAAAAAATGAATGGCCAAGATTTATCTTCCTCCTTTTGATCCAACGGCCCAGATTTCCTGCACCAAGGGGGCTGCTTGGGGTGGCAAAATAAAATAAGGGGGCTGCTTAGGGTGGTTTGAGGTGGCTGCATCACGGCCATCCATCTCAAATTTAGATGGCCGAAATGGCAACACCTCAATGTCCAATTAAGGGGGGTGCTTGGGGTGGATTGATGAGGTGGCTCCATCAAGACCGTCAATCTTAGTTCCGCTACTGACTCAAATGGTCCATATATATAAGAGATATATATGGACTAATTAAGCAAGGGAAAGCATATGATATGCTTTTTATTTACTTGGTGGGTGCCATGTAGCCAAATGTTGCAGCCTTGTTTTCCACTATTTTGGAAGTTCTTTCCTTGAAAAATCTTGCTAGTCCAAAATGTGCGACACATGCATTCATATCCGAGCTTGTTTTCCATTGTTTTGGAAGTTCTTTCCTCGAAAAATCTTGCTAGTCCAAAATCTGTGGCACAAGCATTCATATCCTTGTCAAGCAAAATTTTTGGCTTCCCATAAGAGTCGTTCATGAGGGAAACCCTTTGTGCGTCATGAGGGCAACCCTTTTCTTGCGGGTTTCACATAACAGTCGTTCACGAGGGAAACCCTTTGTGCTCATGCGGGCAGCCTTTCGTGCGTCGGCACCTTGTTTCATGATATTCATATGGTCAAATGGTCTTTGCTCATGTTCAATAAGAGGCGTTAGTTTAGGTTTCAATGGTATAATTTTATACTCTTGGTAATTTAATTTTGCATTTCCTTAACCTACTGAAACACTTATCTTCAAAATCCACTGGATTGAAAATTCGTATTCCCTCAATATCCTACCATTTAGCCAGAAAGTAGATCTAGCCAGAACTTTTCTATTACTCCTGTTCGTGCACACCCCATAATAGCGCTATGCTAGTACATACCCCACTGTAACAGAAGTCTTTAATACCTAAATTTTTGCTGGTTTCTTTTTTGTACGGAAAATTACTACTATACTTCAAGCTATTGACTCCACCACTCCATTGATGTATGGTCCTTGGGAGCCAAATTAAGTAATCGCAAAAAACAATCTTAGAATTCTTGTTGAAAACAAATTGGAATTATTAGCAACTTTTACTTGACGACTAGTGTTATATTAACACCCCAGTTAAGCAAAATAGGCACACAGACCACAACAATTTGTTTACCTATATTCATCTCCACAGTCTCCAGGAAGTTCATTACCTCTATGAACCACTTCGTGAATCATAGTAAGATCTCCTTGATCAAGGGATGGGAACTCAAAGGTCTGTAGATTGTCACCTATGTGCTCTGAAATGCTAAGTCTGGCCCCAATTATGACTGCAGCAACTACTGGTTTATCTACTACATAACGAATGGCAACATTGTTTACCCCATACTTCTCAACAATTCGTTTTAAAATAAGCAGCAGTTCCTATATTTGCATTTAACACACACAATATTAAACAAGTCAGTATATGTCTCAACAACGCTGTGCAACATAATGATTACATGAATGGTATGGCATAAAGTAGATAAACTGCATGCTGGAATGCATGTTGCCTTTGGCACCTTCATTAAATCCTCAACACAAAATTCACCTGAAATAGATTCCAGCCACCCCATTGATCGATGGTATACTTGTACTTCCTTAGAGAGCTGGTTGCAAGTTCTCTTCATGTTGGCTCTGTCTTTCCTAAATTCTTTTCAGAGAAGAAACCACCCAGAAGCGTCCTTAGCAAATAATAGAAGTGTGACTGCTAATGATTCTAAAGACAAAATCGTCATATAAAAATTGGCATGAGATAATCACCCATATGCCAAAGGCTTGACATCATTCTGCAGGCACCATTGCACCATCCCCGTTTCTGGACTGGTATCGATCATAGAGTATGCCACCTGTACAAATTGAAGGGGAAGGAAAACGTCCTCAATACTTCCCTTCTTTACACATAATGGCAAGAACCTTACCTGGTTTGATACTACGTGGACATATGAGGCAACTATTTTTTACATGTGCTACGTGTCGAAGTTAGTGAGCCCCAACTCCTTGATCATACCTTCCAGGGTAAATTTTAAGGACCCTATAAATCCTACTTGCCAAAAATGAGATTGGCTAAACTTTTCAAACCTCAAAAGTTTTCCCTTTTTGATTGGTGAAGTTTTGATTAAATAAACCCCCTAATTTAGCTGCCACTTGACTAAAGTTGGATTATTTTTGCACTAGAAAATTTGTATCTGGGCGAAGTAATTACCGTTTTCACATAATTGCTACTTAAAGATGCAAAGAACTAAAAGGAAAATGCGGAACCAATTTTGAAAGCGGTGCCAAATTTGATCATATTTTACAACAAAATGTAGAGGCATTTGGCCACGTCCAATTTACCTGTAATAAATGTCATCAATGTTGGGGTGAATATGACAACAAGTTCTAGGATTAGGGGTTAGGAAGGGATTGCTAGTTTTAAGAAGAGAGCATAACTTTCTTTTGTGCCTTGAGAGACATAAATATTCTGTTATTGGCCTTCACATCAACCTTAACCGGTAGCTTTGTTTATCCAGATGATCTGGATCGTCCGTTGCAGACCTGTGAGAGGACATAACAGTCCATTGCTTGGTAAGAAACTTACTGAGCCTGGATGATCAGCCCTAAATCTGGGCGAGCCCATTTATTTGGTGTAATGGGCGGGCAGGGGGAGGTGAACCCCTTCTTAATGGTCATATTATTCATTCGCAACATTATGGTCTGGGACCAAAAGATGGCATAGAAAATATAATGAGCTCATCAGGGACCGAATTTGATGGCCCCCTCCTATTTTTCAAGGGACAGGTAAAATTGATTTAGGCCTTTCACGTGACAGGACGTCCCTAAATTCAAGCCTTTCAAATGCCAGGCACAAATTTAAAATGATAGGAAACCAATTTTTTCCCTTGCCAAATCTTAAGCCCTTCTAGCTATTCAAAGTTATAAAGTTGAAAGATATTGTTTACCTCTATGAGACATTATAAGCACGCCCTTATCATTTATGGTGAAAAATTGACTGCAGAATTGTAGCTATTTCAGTTTTTTGATGTGGATGATATTTGGTTTTTGGTTCCTCTTCTTCACTGATTCGGCAGCTTGATGTGATAGTAATTTTTGTAGTCATTAGAATGGAAGGATCAACTATTATCTAATCTACAACGAGGTAGAAGATGGTATTTTACAGAAGGATTTGCACATCGTCATGAGATGAAGCATTAAGAAAAACTAAATGCACTGGCGGGCAAAATAGGACACAAATCTGAAGAAAAAGAAATAGAGGCATTATCAATCCCATCTTTGACAAGTCCAAATCAATGCGCAAGCGTGCAAAATGGCAGAGTTCAATGCAACTTTGTTTGCAGATCCGCTACAGAAAAATCATCCCTCATTCATGCTCTAATTTTTTTTTTGCATCTCTACTCTGTTAAGGCATGATTCGAGATTAAAAAAGCTCAAGAATCCGCAAACAGGCTCGATTTACAGCCCCAGAAGAACTAGTAGCAGCAACACCAGAAGGGGAGGGATTATTTTTTGCAGGATTTCAGGAGAGGGGGTCCTTACCTTTTGTTGGATCCGCTGCAAACTGCAAATTGCCTGCCTACAAATTCGATTGAATGGCTCTGCCTGCAAACTCTTCCTTGCAAACTCGATTGAATGACTCCCTGCTTCTCTCCTTCGGGCGGCACAACAATGTGCGGCAATGGGCAGGCTGTTGTCGTCGACGATTACAAATGCAGAGAGAGTATAGAGCCAAAAAAAAAATATGTGTGTTACAGAAGATTTGGTTCGATATTCAATGTATAATAAAATATATAATATTCAATGCATAATAAAATGTTCAATGGTTTAATATTGGTTTGGTATTAATGTGGTAAAATGTTCAATGGTTCAATATTGGTATAATAGAATGTATAATAAAATGTTTTATAATTTTTTTTTTTTGAGATATATATAACAAGAAAAATGGTAGGCAAATGATAATCCTAGCCTTTCAAATGCCAGGCATGTTTTGCAGGTGCCTTTCTCTATGACAGGCAATTGCCCAATCGCTGCCTTTCATTTGCCAGGCACTTTTTTTTTTTAACTTGCTTTGACAGGCAAAAACCCCAAAAACAGGCGTGAAACCCGTCAAATTCGGTCCCTAGAGCTCATTGCATACCCTTGTTGGCTAGGATGATTTTTCTTACTGCTAATATATTTTTGCTCTAATCATTCACTTCCTGCCGCAGTGACAAACTACATATTTTTATCGCAGTTCTTGGGTCCATTCGTTTGCTACATCCATAAATCGAAAGCAGAAGAAAAAAACGTGTCAATGGTCAAACTGTCGATGAATGAACTAGAGAACACAAATTTTAATAATGAACTAGTTGATACAATGGGAATAAAAATAAATATGAGACATAGCACATGCAAATGGGCCTTTTGCAATACCTCGAAAAGAACATTATTAGAATCAACGGATGCTGCTAATCAATTGGAAATACGCGTGATTCTAATTCTGCATATTTATGAGTCCCAAACTTAACTCGAAGTTCCAAATCTATCTCTAAAATAAACGCTTGACACAACAATATAACTTTCACTGCAATTTTGAACGACAAAGCACTGGTTTGGGACTGAGACAAACTTAATTCAAGAAGATCCTGCAATAAGCCTAAGGTAACTATTTTCTTCATGTCAAATGATGCGTTCCTCTGAGATTTGGGAGTTTTTGGCGAAATATTCCCAGATCAAATGGAAAAATAAACAAGGAGCTTTGATCTTGCATTTATAGCATGGTCATCCTGATGTTTGTATCAAGAACGATACTTGCTACTATTGTGTTCTTACCCTTACACAACGAGATAAGAGGGTGAGTGAAAGGTATTAACTTCTCCCCAAACTTTCTTGCAACATCTACAGCCTCTATCTAGTATGTTAAATCTGATAAACACAGCAAAAACTGTGTGAGTAAATAAAACAACTTAGAATCCATAAAATTCTGAACTTAACATCATCTAATGCATCAGCATGTAGGATTTATTGAACTCTAATCATTCAGAAACTTACCCAGAATTATTTTTGCAGGAAGCTCTTCAAGTTTGGCCCCTATTAACCAGCTAAAATCACAAGAAAGTTACAAATTATATCGCTGATATCTGCACTTGTTGCTGACCTGAAAAATAGTCATGTTTTTCCAGAAACGAGTGGATCTGAAGTAAAAATGTATGTTGTGATGTTCACGAATTACAACACATGTCTGCAAAACCCCAATGAAGTATTATGTACCTTAATGAAGGAAGTAGAAGAAAATTTTAGATCAACGGTTAGCTTGCCTATGCCTGCCTTTGTCAAGATCCCACTATTCCAATTAGACTACAGATATCTCAGTTGCTAAGATGCATAATAAAGCCAATGTGATGTTATCTTGTTTTCTTTGGCACTAAATATCAGGTAATGCCATGATTGTGATAGATAAAAAATAGAATTATGCAATGGCATAAACTAGTAATGGTAGAATATATCTAGAACTTAAAGCTTGTGTCTCCTAAACCTTGATTCATTGCATGCACATTCGTTGAAACTGCTGGTATGAAGCCATTTGATTATAACACAGGTTAAAAAACAAATTCAAGCTTAACTAACTAGCAGAATGCAAACATTTAGTTACCTCTTGCCATTTCATCATCGCTTGAGTTCGTCAAAGTACTTCTCAGAATATTGGTTCTGTGTTTGAGGCATGTCTATACTGCTCTAAAGGTAGAAAATCTTAAGAAGTAAACAAGTTTTTCCTGCAAATAATATCTAGCACTATAACAGGGGGTTACTTTTAGATTTTTATACGTTTTTTCACATGGTTTTTCTATGATTT
>JAANSK020293390.1:0-10362 GCA_011763485.2 Isoetes engelmannii
GTATAAGGGATAATTTCTCTTGACCCGATGCACGCACATGCCATATAGACTTTACATTAGCTGCACCCCCCGGGGGTCATCCTATTGCTTATGAAAGTTGGAAGTTTTCTGACGAGAAAGTAGATATAGTGTTTATGCTAAAGAATTTCTTACTGTCATTCATGCTTTGAATGTGTGGCAACACTATTTATTAGGGTCGACAGTTCATATTTTGACTGACCACCAAAGCATTAAGCACATAGTTTCACATAAGACCTTATCGGAAAGACAATTAAAATGGGTTGCTTTTATGCAACAATATAATTTTTATGTGGACTATCGTCCCGGTAAAGAGAGTGTTGTGACGGATGCTTTAAGTTGATTTTATGCGATTTGTTCTCTCGCTATAGTACAATCCAATCATTTGGAGGAAATGAAGCCATTGTATGCAACTGACAATGATTATAAGGATATTTGGTTATTGGCTCAAAGTGGCAATGCTTATAGATATAAGATCGTTAATGGGTTCTTATACAAAAGTCCAAAGCTCTGCATTGTTCGTGCCTTCAAACCACTTATTCTTCGGGAGGTCCATGATGCATCTACTGCTGGGCATCGTGGTGCGGGCCACTTTGGCAAAGATTAAACCCTACTTTGCTTGGCCTGGATTGTGGAGAGATGCCCTAGTGCATATTCGTCATTGTGTGACTTGCCAACGGATGAAGAAAGCGAACAAGAGACCTTATGGTGTTCCTTTATCCTTACCTATTCCGGAAGTGAAGTGGGAGCAAATCAAATGGATTTTATTGTTGGTCTCCCCACAAGTCCTCGCAAGAATACTGTCATTTGGATGGTTCTGGATTGTTTAACTAAGCAAACACACTTTATTCCTTGTTCGGATAAGTTCACAGCTTATAGCACCGCTATACTTTTTATCAAAGAGATATTCAGGCTACATGGATTGCCCAAGGTTATTATCTCTGACGGTGATACTAAGTTTACAAGTAAATTTTGGAGGGCATTATTCATGCGATTGGGAACTGAGTTAAAGTTTTCCGTTGCTTTTCACCAAGAAACTGATGGGCAAACCGAGGTGGTTAACAAAGCTATTTGTTCCATCTTAGGAGGGTTTGTCAATGAACATCAAGGTCATTGGGAAGAGTATTTGCCTATTGCTGAATTTGTGTACAAAAACACCTATCAGTCTATCATAAAGATGACCCCTTTTCAAGCAGTCTATGGTTAGCCTGTACGGGAGCCAGTCTTTCGAGTGTGTGAGGATGTTCCGGCTGCTGATGATTTAGTTATTGAGCATAAGGATCTCATAGAATTGCTTCAGGCTCATATTCGAGATGCTCATGCTTCTTTTGCCAATAAATCATCAAAGTTGCGGCAGCCAATGGTTTTTAAGGAAGGAGATTGGGTATGGATGAGGATCCATAAGGGTCATTTTAAGAAAGATGCGTGCAAGAAAGATCTTAAATTGGCACCCCATTTCCATGGCCCTTTTCAAGTTATTAAAGTGGTCAATGAGGATGCATATCAATTAGAGAAGATCGAATCCCAGATGCATTATCACATGGTCTTTGATGTATACTAAAGTCGTGGCATGGACCTTTGGGCCTTTTGTCCGAAGGAGGATATGTTCCTTTAGTGGCAAAGGGTGGCAAGCTATATAGTTGCTCGGGGAAGAGCTCAAGGACGGTTGTGCTTTGGCTGTGAGCTCGTGGTTGGGTGGAGAGATAGCTTGACGTCACATGTTCATTTCAGTCTTCTAATGATACATGCAGAGCTTTTAGAGATTGTTGAGGAAGATGCCAAATCAAAAAGTAAAATAACTTTGGTGGTAGTGATGATGCATTTGCTACAACTTTGATTCTCCCACCAACTTTGTCAAAAAACCAAACAGTGCCACTGAAAGTGGTACGAGTTTGAAAAGTGACAGTTTCTCCAAATCATTGGAGCTACAGAAGAGGAACAATGCAGCGAATTTAAAGGATTAAAGACCAGATAATACATCTGTGCAGAATAATGCAGAGCACCATTCACCTGATAAGGGTTCACCTCTTCAATCTGGTTTCTCGTTTGACATAGTTTGCCATCAAGGAATGCCAACATGAAATCAACAGAATCTGCTCATAGGGAGCTACAAACGAGACTACCAAGGAGAAAAAAATCGAGGTCCACTAAGGAGGTAGATGATTACGTGATAATAAGTTCAGCAGAAGAAAGAAAAGAAAAAATGGTTTTAACTGAACACCAAAAAGAAGTTATAAAAGCTCAATAGAGAGGCTTACCCAGCTTGTATTTGCATCTGGCAATGCAGCTTGATTGAGATTCTGTTGCGTTTTCATGAAGTAGCGGCCAAAAAGGGTCATGTGCAGCTCTCCGACTAGTTACATTGTACCCTAAATATATCTATTCGATTCCCCGAGGCCCGTCGATTCCCCGAGGCCTGTCATGCATACTTCATAATAAAGTAGATGCTTGAGATGGTGAAGATGCCCAACTTGCTATTGCTATGGCAGCCTTAGAATCCAAATCCCAAAAATAGAATAATCCGATTCTGCATCCAAAATGTATGCCCCACTGCTAAAGCTTGGCTATGGCAAGAATACAGAGCTTGGAAAGGACCGACTGAGAGTGATCCGAGCTTGACCGAATACTGTAGAAGAAGGCGGAAGGGAATTTTCAAGGAATTTTTAATTTTGTGGACCATTAGATTCAAAATTCGAAGATCTAACGGCTACAAATGAATTTGGCTGACGTGGCTATTCACGTGGATAGGCTGGATAGGCTAGAAATCCAGGATTCCATGCACCTCGGTTTAGGCAACCCTGCTAAAGACATTGGCCAAATCTTCAAAAATTCTTCAAAAACTTAATTTTTTAGGCTTTAAAGACCATAGATACTAAGGAATAACGCTTGATTCCAGTAGAAAGAAAAGGACACAACAGTTGGGAGTGGCTTCCCTCCCAATTATGCATTGTAATCATGTAAAATATTGATCTAATTTAAATGAATCATCGATTATGATAATTGCAAAGTACTTATTCGAACATGATTTATGTTTATGGAATACTTTGATTCTAAGCAGTTTCCAGAGCCATGCGTCTGCATTTCAAATCCATAATAGTGATATTGGAAGGTAAGTCATTGTTTGGATCTTTTAAAAAACGAATCGAGCTTTATTTCTTTGATGAAAGTGGATCAACAACATCAAACTTCAGTTAGCAACATAAAACAAAGATTAGGCTCCAATGTTCGCATGCTGGTCTTTGCAGAAGTGGAGGATTGATTTTGGTACTTTAAATCCCTTTCTCAGGCCTTGAAAGGTATACCTTCAACATACAAATCATTATGCATCACTTATATTGTTTACAACATGGCTAATACTTGCACTTGTTGAGGATGTGGGCAACACTTATGTTTGTTCTAGCCATTCAATACTTTACTTTTTAAGTTATTTATGTAGTTGCTAGTACAAAGAAGATTTAGAATAGAACATATCTTCTATCCATGAATATGCAGCTTGTGCATGCCTTCAGAGCTACTAATGACAAGCTGGTACTATATGACCATCATGCGGGCCTAGCTTATCTTTCTTCTTTATCCACGTTCGAATTTTATTAGGCATCCTCATGTCATTTGGGAAAGATTTGATTTGTGGTTTACAATGTTCCTTGAGGTGCCCTTTTGGGTCTTCCTTCCCAAGGCCGCAGGTTCAGTGCCTCCTTGTGAAAGTGGCCATCTATTGTTGTAAAAGTTGGTGGGGGAAAAACTCACTACAGCCATGTACAGTGGTGGGGCATGACTCATCCTGGTGTATTATGACTTGTCCCATAACCTACGGCTTCCCGTGGATGTGTAAGTACCAATTCAAATTATGAACCCCTTCTCCTCATATAGACATCAATGATTCCTCGGCATCTTCCTTATGGTCTTAGTCGTGTCCCCTATTTTGTGTTGATATTATCTCACGGTGGCCTCTCACATACCCATATTACTTGATTATATTTCTCCTTATCTCTTGAGGCCAATTGGTCTCCGTGGATGATAAAAAACACATTCAATTCAATTCTTTGTGTGTTGGGAAGCTTCTTATTAGGTGTTCCTCATCCTTTATTTGGGTTTTATTACATAGTCTTCATCAACCTAACCCAACTGCTTGTGCTCAGTTGATTGCACCTTGTTGGTGGATCCCCCTGGTTGACAATGCACCACTTTGCTTTACAACGCATCCATTGACTCAAAGACGTTGAAAAATGACTAGAGTCTTAACAATTGCAGCATGATATGACTCAAGCCATTTCCTGACATGGGAGGCTTTTCAATTAAAGTTTTTTTTACCACGAAGATGGCATAGAGCTCTTTGGCAATAGTTGCTGACTATCTACATCCTATTCTGCCACAACAAGAAGATATTTGGTATGGGTTTGTCATCGGGAGGTTAAGGAGTGCAAAGTTGTGAACTCTATGTATAAGCTATTGCTCGATATTGATATCCTTCCTCCTATAATTGGCCCCTTCAGATCCTTCCTCCTCAATATGGGATAAGCTACGTCATCCTAAAGTGACAGTACTTTGGTGGCAGATTCTTCATAGATGTCTTCGGGTTAATGTGCTTGTCCACAATTATGACCCTAGAATATCAGATATATGTCCAATATGCAAGCATGGATTCAAGACCATTGAGCATACTTTTTCATGTGTGGCCGCCTTAGACATGTATGGAATTGGTTATTCTCCCTTTTTCAGGCCTCACTAGCAAATCAACAAGTGCTTTTGACAATTTATCCAAGTACCTGGACGAAATTACTCAATATGCTCAAGGTAGCATTGCTATTCTCCACTTGCCCCTCATAAAATACACTTGATCTTTGAGGAGTATTTGTGTGCTCTTATGCATAGGCGTGTTGCTTCAGTTAGTGGGCCACTGTTTATTGCTTAGAGATTTTATTCCTGATTCTTGTTAAATAAAGTCTGATTTCCTTCAACAAAAAATAATCTGCATGTCTTTGAATCTTTTACCACTTATCTCTTTCTATTCTCAGCTCATAATTCCCACCCTCATTTTGGTTAGTGTGTTTTCGGCGCATGTCTAGTTCCTCAACTTCATATTATCTCATTCTATTCTCTTCCCTGGGTTGAAAATCTCTATAAGTTGTATCATTTTTTGCTCCAATGTGCTTCTCCAGCCACATTATTACTGCTATCAGTTTCTAATTCTCATCCCACTGACCTGCTTCCATGGTGTCTCTCGGCGTTATCCCCACTTCCTTAGTCCATTGTACTAAGTCATGAAATCATCTTAGTATTCACTCATCCCTCTCATGCTATAGCTTGCGTATTGTTGTCTGTATGGTGTGTTCCTACGTTTGAATTCTTGACAGTGAAGCAGTCTCATCAGATTCTCTTGCTTCTTCTAAGTACTAGAGGTCAACTCTGGTCCCCAAGATTCTGAACCATAAAGTTGCGTAGACCCTACCATTGCCTTGAAGAGATGTTTCTTTATTTCCTATAAGTCAAACCTATTGTATTTTTGAAGATTTGCATCATATAATACCTAGCCATTGCATTGGAACATGCCCTCGGTTCCTTTTGACCATCCCTTTTCCCAGGGCCTTTTCCATGTGCTATGTACCCTTGATATTTTGAGTCATTTGACTCCTCAAGAGGTTGTCCCCTAAATGTAAATGGTTAGTGTCTTTGTTTACGTCTAAAGGTCACTGTTATGATTTTGCCGATTGATATTCAGGTTTGTTAGTCTGCAAGAGTCATCTAGATGCTCTAGAATTATTGTATATCTTTGATTTTTGTCGATAAATGTTGATGTGTTCTATGGTTAGAGCGTGTTTGCCACCTTTCTTATTATATGTATACTCTTCAATGCATCTATGTTTATCCCAAGTAGTGTAAGTTTACCAGAACTAGGAATGATATTGAAGAAATTGGTCCGAAAACCCTGCTCACCACAGGTTACAAATACTGGATGTGTCCAGGAAAGGACGTGCCTTTTCATGTGTCGATCCACGCCAAAGGGCATCATCAACCGGACGTAAGATCACCAAGAGATTATTCCATAGTCTAACACTCTTCCATGATCTAATATCCATAATAATACTTCTATTCTAGACTGAACAAAAAATATTAACTCTTAACAGTAGGATCATGTTCTTGACTGCATCTTGACAAATCTCCACCAGCGCGCTATTTAGATTTGCTCATACCATCTTGACTCTCCGAATTATGAGCAATCTAAATGATTCTTCACATGATCTTCACCTGGATTTCTTCACAAGCAGCTTCAAAATAATTAATTTAGTAGTTTAAGTCATACCCTATTGGCAACATCCCTTCTAGGACCTATGACGATTAGATGACACATTCACAGACACACACCACACATGATGAGACTCGCACTCACCCACATCATTCTCAGCAATATTAGATCGCTTTGGCAGCATAGATTGAAATCTCTTTAACTCAGAATATTCACTATATTGGCCAGATTTCTTACGGAGAAAACACTTCTTGATTTTCTTCTTTACTTTATCATTGATAGCAAGGCCCCTATATTTCCAATTTGATTTATCTTTGTGATGTGTGAAGAACACTTATGCAGAAGTACTTGAGTCTTCATCTTTTCTCTCCTTCTTGATGGTTTCAGCTTTTAATAATACAGTGACTATTTCGTCAAATGTAAGTTTATCCTTAGCTTCCAGCATACTTACAATATTATCAAATGGGTATGGAGATATACTAGCAAGCAACATCGATGCAACTTTACTATTCAATCTTCACTCCAGATTGTGCTAATTGACCCCATAAGTCCTTAAGAGTACTTACATGGGCAGTGACAACAGCACTTTGATCCATGGTAAAGGGGAAGAATTTCTTCCTAAGATAATGCTGGTTGGCATCGCTCTTACCTTCATAATTCGTCCATGCATCCTGAGCAATTCCATCACCACTAATAAGATGCATGAACGCCTTGCTCAAACCAAGAGTGATTGTGTCAAGAGCTCGTGCATTCTTATTCTCCCACTTGAGCGCAACATCAGCATCCTTGGGTTTAATCTCTGTACCATCCGAGGCATCTTCATGATGGTTTTCCAACCATGGAACCTTTCTCCACTAAATTTTTTCACTGCTGGCTGAACATGATAATCCATGGCAGCCATCTTCACAGGATAAAAACTCTACTGAATCTTCACAGGATAGACTCCTCCTTAATCTTCACAATAAAAATTTGCACAAACTCCCACTCAATTCATGATCTGATATCAAGATCTTTACTCAAAATTTGATCTAAAATTTGATCTGTTTAGTTTGATGGCACCACCAACCAAACCGACAACAGAAATTCAACATTTAAATTTCAATGTAAAAGAAAAAAACATGTATTCTAAATTCGGCGTTAGGTTTCAACGGGCCCTTCGTTTTTGCAGATCAAAAAACCTGCTTTGATATCATGTAAATTTACTAGAACTAGGAATGATATTGAAAAAATTGGTGAGAAATCCCTGCTCGCCACTGGTTACATACTGGATGTGACTAGGAAAGGACGTGCTTTTTCATGTGTCAATCCACTTCAAAGGGCATTGTCAACCCTTGGATGTAAGATCACCAAGAGATTATTCCATAATCTAACAAATAGCATGGGGGATAGTGGACGTATCCTTGTTTCACACCCATATCACATCTCACCTGGTCACTTACTCCTCCAATTTCACGTAGACATTATCATACAATCTAGCCACTACATGTGCCATCCCCCTTGGTGCATCTAGCTATATTAATCTTAGGTTAACTCATCCCTAGGTACCATGTTAATGCCTTTGTAAATTCACAGAACAACATATTATTATTTATATTTTCCTCCTTAACGCTTTCTAATATTATTCTCAATGTGACCACATGATCCGTTGTTGAATGGTTAGTTTGACTCTTGCATGTTTTTGTTCCCTTTTCTGGTGTTGTTCTGCCCATGGGTCATTTGTTAAATATCCAAAGTTGGTTTGCTTAGAGAGAGAAGGCACTAGAGAGAGAGAATGCTAGAGAGAGAGAGGCACTAAAGAGAGAATGCCATTTGTTCCTGAGCTCGCAACTTGAGCTATAGAGGTTAGAATTCGATGATCTTGGGCTCCTTGGAAAGGCTGTGCAGACGGTTTTCTATTGGTACATGGTTCGATCTAGATCTATCAGGTACTTGCTTTTTGGAGTTTTTAATTAGGATACCTTTTTGCAAAATGCATGCCATGCATATTTGACGGTAATATGTTTTCTACATAACCCTTGATCCTAGACTCCACTGTGGATGATTTTTGTTTGCTGAAGAAATCTGGGTCCAAACAGCAATTTTCCAGCTGACATTTCTAATGTTTTGAAGAGTTCTTATGAGATGTGCACTCTTGATTTATTGCATTCATTCAATCTCTCCAGACTGATTTGGATCAGATCTGATGCTACTTCAGATTGCTTTCTTTTATTTATCTACTAGTTGAGTTCACATAGCTTGTGTTTTATCATGGCAATTACAAGAAGAAGCAGCAATAAGGTACATCAGTCAACGCAATCTTTAAAATGGACAGAAAAAGGTCTTGAGCGCTCTAGAGATTTTGTACGAGAGATAATTTTCGTGACATAATATATTTTTCCAGGACTCGATCTCAGCCTAACGCTCAGACAGTACGGAGACCACTGTTGGACGAGAATAATAGACCTAGCATTGCAGGAATATTTAGTCTTCAATAGCCACTACCAGAGATACCTTTCCCAGCACAGACACAACAACATAATGACCTTATTCATGTTTTAGATACTGAGATCCAACATTTGCCTCCTGCATTACGAAATCATGTTTAGAGTGTTCATTCTGAGAGATGCACATCTCTGACAATGTCTATTCCGACTTGGGAACAACTCTTACAGTTAGTTCTTACCTCAGTTACTGATTATAATGGCCAAAACTCTACACAATGGTGGGAGGCAGAGATTGAGGTGGGAGTTGAGATGGGAGCGCAAACTTCTCCACCAAAAGGTACAGTTGAAAAGGACCATGCACATCATAGGGATGAGTAAGACCGTAGCTTGGATACTAGATTCCTAAACCTGCGTATCATAGGGCTTGCAGGGACGACGACAGGTATTCACTTTGATCTGGATGAGGCTTTACATTTCTTGAATAATACCATGCATGTACATGTTGATGGAGTAGTCTCTGCTTGTCGGGTAGGAGCCGCCAGACCTTATCGCCATCGCCATCTTCTGGTACGATTTCAAGATGCACTTAGTCGACTCCATATTCTTCAGCACGGCGTTCTCCATACAAGAAGCTTTCCTTCAGCTTTGCACGCGTAGGAAGAGTTATGCAAAATGAGAGAGAGCGCAGGTCCATAAGGAGTGGGTAGTTATTCATGGAGGTACGACAATTATTCTATACCACTGGCCCAACCATTGGTTTGGTTATGTTTAGATAACATGAACTATATATTATTACATAGAATCTCAAGTCTAATTTGATTCTTTGGCCCAAGAAACAAGTCATAGTTTTATCTAGGCTATTGCCCTAGCTTTGTAATGATTTCATTATGTTTGGTGATGTTCTGTGGCTCTAGCCATTGTATGGGTCTCATGGCCTATTGGTCTCTGTGGACTTTACAAAAACTATTCTATTCTATTCTTTGTGTGGGGGGATCATCCTGTTCTATTACGATTTTGTCGGAAATCCTTTGGGCAATACCTTTTAAGATCCTTGTTATTGTATCTATTAGTATTCCTAATCCTGCTTTTAGTATGCTATTAACCCGTATAGATCGTGTGCTTTCTCAGTTCATGTTCCACTTTAGCTACCTTGAGGTGGGAGATAGAGCGTTGGCCTAGTAGGGCGGTCGTTTGAACGCCTATGTACCAGTACTTGCCATCCTTCTCAGTGCCTCTTTGACTTTTCATGGGCCATATAATTCCTTCACTTATTTTACTTAAGTTTTTTATATGTGTTGAAGAGATTAAAGAGCATCAAATTAAGTGCATCAAATAATTATGGTTCAAAAGCTTATTTAACAGAAGCTGTTATATGTTCATTACGGTTTAAAGTCCTCAACTTTTGTACATAAGAAAGGTCCTTAATGCCTCCTTAGCTTATGCAACTTAACATCTATTTCAACTTATGCAAGTTAACATCTATCTCAGTTTGTGCTTTATCCAAACAAAGATCTTGGAATTTTGTGACTTTCTATATGATTTAGCCTTTTACTATAGTTCATAATGTCCCAAAATTGATTGTATGGTCTCCTCTATTAACAGGGTTCAGTCTGGGTTTGTTCCCGGAAGGAACATTTTGACGAATGTGGCGGCGGCATATGAAGGTTTGTATTGGGC
>JAANSK020293412.1:0-10360 GCA_011763485.2 Isoetes engelmannii
TTAAAATATACTTCCTTCCTTCCTTCCTTCCTTCCTTCCTTCCTTCCTTCCTTCCTTCCTTCCTTCCTTCCTTCCTATAGTTCTCGCCAACATCATCTCATAAATTTAGAGCAATCCTCTTTGTTGTGGTCTCCAATTCTCTATGCATTCAAGACAGCACGATGGTACTGTTCGTCAACCTATTGCAAATAATACTCTTAAACCAAGAGATAATTGTGCATTTATTCTTCTGAATTTGGATAAGGATTTAACCTAGAAATGCGCAATGCTTTTCGTCTAAATTTGAAGTACAGTTCCGAGAGTTGGAAATTTCTGTTGGGTTCATTGCCCTGTTCCGAAGCAACTTTTGGGTTAGAAATTTTTGATTCCAAACCTGATTCAAGCTCATGCAAGTAGAATCAAGGACCCTAATATAAAGACCCATTTCCGAATAAGCATCGTAAATCTTTGAGAATGCAGACTAGTCTCCAATGTGCTGCAAGGCTTTCGAATTTAACCTGATCTCCGGAGCTTTCGTGGGCCACCGGAATAGGACCGACGTAGGGGCATTTTGATAAGTTAACAAAATACAGATGTATTTTCATAAATACCCAGAAATATAAGGGCATTCTTATAAATTGCCCTGAAATAAATCTTGACCTAAATAGAAGAACGACTTTGAGAAGTGATATCGCCACAACCACAGCTTAGAATTTGACGGTCTTTACCTTTCTGGAAAGCCCTTGAAGTCTAGTTTCTATATTGGGTTTATTTGTCTGTAGAATCTCTACAGTTTGAGATATAGGCTCAGAAAGGTGTATAGGGATCTAAGTTGAGTGCATAACTAGTTTTACCTCTTTCTATGTTCCCCTTCCAGTTTCCAAAGCCTAATCTTATCTTGTAGTATTTTTCCTATTTTCTTCTTGATCATATCAATAAGAGGAGTTCATGTAACACCAATGGTTAGTGGCTAGAAAGAGCGTGTTTTTTATCCAGTCATGCAGAATGGGAGCTTGACTTAGTGATAGTTTTTCTATTTGGTCCGGTTGGGTGGTAAATCGAGCATCCAATGATGTTTTTCTTTTTACTAACTTGACGTTTTGCAGGTTAAGATCCTTATTCATATCAATTGGTATCAGAGTGCGGTTCAGATCTTTTATGGAAATGCGGGTTATGGAATCATGGAAGTAAGATGCTGCAAATTTTATATGCAATCAAGAAGCTGTTGAAGCAAATAGTGGCGGCTGGGAGCAATTCAATGTTGTAGAATTCTTGTAAGGATGCAAGGAAAAAATTATGTGGTATATGCGGCTTGGACTGCAGTACAGCATATGCAGATGCGTAAAGGCAAGCCAAGATTTACCTACGTACGAATCTTTACAATGATTATAAAGATATTAAGCCCTCGAACTGACTTGAGGCCATCTCTAAAGGAACTGAGATGAAAGACCTCTAAAGGAATTGAGGCCATTCCTAAATGAACTGGACTGGACATCTTTAAAAGAATACCTCAGTAGACAGTCAGTAATGGATGTTGTGATGATCTTAAGCATGAGGAATACAATGAGACAGTTGGAGAAAGAGCTTGTGAAAGCTAGTGCCGACCGAAGCCTTGGGGTCTGTAAGTATTTGACATGCATTATTACATAATTTTCGATGCCTGAGATTGCTTGAGCATGCGTGATTAATTATTTGAATAGGATAAAATTTATTCTTTATGTTCAAATAGTTAAATACTTCCTAACAGAAGGACAAATTATCTTTCTTGTGCAAGTTAAATGGTGATATTTAACTTGAAGGACTTGAAAGGATTTACTTTTTGGTCAAGTTAAATTGTGATATTTAACTTGAAGGATTGGAAAGGGTTTACTTTCTTGTTCAAGTTAAATGGTGGTATTTAACTTGAAGGACTAGAAAATGTTTACTTTCTTGTTCGAGTAGGGAGACATACTTAGAGGATCAAGAAATGGCTTGGAATTCCATTGATGTTCAAGTGAGGGACGCCTATTTGATGGATCTGTATGGAGATTTTTCTGTTCAAGTTGGACCCTGCCGTGAAGGATCAGAAAAAGAACATTTCCAGGGGAATGAGATTATAATCCTGATAATGAATCAATATGGAAATTTTTCTATTCAAGTGTGTACCCTGTCTTAGAGGATCAGAAAATGAACATTTTCAGGAGGATCAGTAATAACTCTCAAGGATAGATCGTATGGATTACCAGCCTTAAAGAGGGGCTCAGTTTTAATTCTCAAGGATAGATGGCATGGATTACCACCCTAGGAAAGGGGATCGGTAATAACTCTCAAGGATAGATGGTATGGATTACCAGTATAATTTAGAAATATAATATAACATATAATATGGCTCTATAGAAGTAGGGAACCCTAACTTCCATTTCAGTTGCGCTCTGATTTTTCTTGCTCCTCCTCCTTTCCATCAACTATTCTTCTTTGATCTTCTCACTATGGATCCAGTGGCTAGGCGTGAATGGTACTCACAAGTTGAAACTTGGAATCTGGAAGTCACATTTGGGCTTGCTGATATCAATTTATGCCAAAACCTCGGCCTCATTTTGAATCTCCAGTACTTGTCTATTTTTGCACCAGAAATCTATATTGATCTCATTGTTCCAGCTTCCATCACACTAGTAATTTGCCTCAGTCGTATTTACCTCGACCTGGCCTTTTAGAGTTCTTGGGGAATAATAAAGCTGTTGAAAACTTTGCTCGTCACAACAAGCCTATTGATCCATTCCTAGCCTATGTCACAGTAGGTCGATTGCCATGGCCTTATTTATGCTCAAGACCATTGACCGACCTAATCCGACTACCTTGCGTAGGGACTTGGATCTTTCATCACCTTATACTATGGATCCTGTCGACTATGAGGAGGAAGTTGATCATGCTGACTTTGAAAGACGCAAGCAACTCTTAACATCAACACAACAATACCTAACTCTTCAAGATGCCACCCGAACAGCTCCATCCTCAACTACACTGACGTTACCTACTCCTATGCCCATTTCTCTGACTGCTTCATCTTCCAAACATTTCGTAGATCAAGAAGAAGAAGATGTACAATCAATGGATAGTGAAGAGACGGAGAGTGACGAAGAAATTGAAGAAGTTTTCGAAGAGGCCAAAGGCAAAGGTAAGGTTCATATGGAGGATATCGATAACTTGCCTGGTATTTCATTGGCATTCACCAATCAGGAAGTCTTCTTCGTTCATCGAGCACTGGGATCGGATTGCTAAGCTTCCTTTTCTTTGCAACTATTTCCTTGGTTGGTAATTACCAGAAGGTCTTCCTCCAGGAAGGGCTCGTCATTCTTCTCAACCGCAACATGGTGCTCACCTATTTTGACCAGGGACTGAGCCAGTGGAACGAGGTTAAGCTATTGGCTTCTGCATGAGGTACCTCCCATGTGCGTCTAAACCAAGCCATGCCAACCTCTTTAACCATTGGCACATACTGTGAGCTTCATCAAAGAAGTCGCGGAGAAATTGCACATCCACGGGATGACTCGCCACCACCATGTTAATATATGTTTTTCTTTAGCTTGATATCATGTCACATTTTATATATTTTAGCAATGTTCTTATGACTTAGGGACGCTTCACATGCAAGCATCTTCACGCTTCACATGTTGAAGGTTCGAGACGGATGGCTTGACGTCCAAGCCGGCTTAGAGTAAACTGCTGGAGTAGTTTGACACCTGCATGTCGGACAGCAGAAACAGACGCCCACATATGAGGCATCGATCGGATGTAATATTTTTCCTATTATAAAAATAGTAAATTTATTTTATCAATTTTGGTATATTAGATAGGTGTGACTCATTTAAGTGAATAGTGTTCATTGTGGGTATTCTAAGTATCTACTCTATGATTGTAGAATGTCTATTAATCATAATGTTTGTGTCCCTGAGCATGCTTAGAATGGGAATGGTACCCATTCACCTGGAGATATATAAGCTGATACTCGGAGATGCAAGCTATGGCAAAATCCCTCTTTCTAGACAGAAGTTTGGGTAAAAATTGAATCTTTATGGAACTACCCCAGTCCGAATTGATAAGCTTGGAGATGCAGATGGAGGGAAAATTAGTTTGTGAAATACTAATGTCAAGAACATGATCAAGGCTGTTGCCAAGAGCCCGAAGGTGGTTTTTAATCCAACAAGATGGGGGGACATTTGGGCAAGAGAGCCAAGCAGTAATGTATATGTTATGAGAGTCCCCGTGGATGAAATCAGGACACCACTTCATGATATACACTCTACGTTTGCCAAAGAAGCTCACCTTCCTTTTGATCAAGAGGCTGGCCAAGAGTCTATTTCTGCAAATAACCTGGAAGGTCTTAATTAATTAATTAATTAATTCCTTCCTTCCTTCCTTCCTTCCTTCCTTCCTTCAAGCTTGAGAATGGACAGAATGAGACAGTTGTGAACTTTAGTGATCCAGTTCATTGGGAGCCAACAAGTGATGGGGAAATGCAAGATCAGACACCTGTCCAGAAAATTATGAACAACAGAACTATCCTTAATAACCGTAAGATCAATAGTAAAACTATGAGAGTTAGAATTCCCTCTTTTTCTCAGAAATATAACAACCATGGTTAGCATATTTACATAAAAGATCGGAGTAAGAAGGTTTACTTTTTGTTTTGACGTCTTTCCCAAGGATGGAGATTTCAACTATGACCTCCCTGTCACTTTCAGTATGCTGAATATCTCCAGCAATGGCAGAACAATTTGGGCAGTTGCAAAGAGGGGCATCTTCATGAATAAAAAATCAACTTTTGTCAATTTTTTTGCATCCTTGAGTGCTCAAGAATTCAAATTCTTCTAGCTGCACATTGCTTTTAGTTCCTCCCATGTTGACAATGGAGTCTGGAATGGAGTACTCAGTGTTAGTCTTAAAATTTTGAGTATGATCCATACAACCGGAGATGCAAACTATGGCAAAATCAGTATACAGGGACCCCACAATTGAAAAGGCAACAAGGGACACTATAGCCAGGATAAGGACAGGCAGACATGATTTGAGAAGAAAGAAGAACGGGTGGAGGAAGACAGATATGGAAGATAGGATATGCAGAATATGTGACAGTGGGAAAATAGAAGTTGAGAGGCATATGATCAAACAATGCACAACATACGCAGATATAAGGAGAAAATCTCCTTTCATTACCAAAATCAATACATAATGATATCAAGATAGTGAAAACATTATGGCGGGGATTAAAAAACCTCGCCCTTTCGGGTTATGAAAGAAAAAAAGTGTATTACGTCTATTGGCCTATTAGACAACAAAGTTAAACAATGTCATAAAACAATAAATGAGTTTCTGAGTCCTCATCTAGCTCATCACTCTCACTCAAAATGTCTATGTCATCTACATCAACTGGTTGAGATTCTAGATATGTATCTCTAATATGCATCAACTCAATCAAATACTTCCCTATGATGTCACCATGTAACATAAAGAATCAAGGGATATCCTCATACTAAATTCCATATTCTGCTCTGAGTTCCTCATAGGCACTGCAACATAACAACGTGTGGTCTTCGTCTTCTACTTGTTCTGCGTCACATAATTTGAAATATCTCAGATGTCTGGGTAACATGTGCCCCATCTTCCAGTCTCCACACCTAAGTGGTGTGAGCTAAGCCTTACCCTGCAAATTGCACGTCTCTTCTGTATGGATATATCGTCTCTCAAGTGTCTAGCTTCTCCCATGCCAGGATTAATATTCTCCCTATGCAGGATCATTTTGGTGTAGAGAGAGAGAGAGAGAGAGAGAGAGAAGAAGAAGAAGGAAGGGGGGAGAGAGAGAGAGAGAAAGAGAGAGAGAGAGAGAGAGAGAGAGAGAGATGAAATAAATAAATGTATTACGTCCGTGGAGGCCTCTCAGGCCTATAAGTCGACACGTTTTACATATCTTCATAAAAAAGTCTATGAGTTTCAGTTTCCTCATCTAACTCCTCACCCTCACTCTCATCATCATTTTCATCTAAGAAAATATTTACATTGTGTATACATGTCTCTCTATAGAGCAACACTTCTATTAAATATGATCCTATCTTGTCACTCTGGAGTAGAAAGAATGCAGTAAGATCATTTGCTTCTATCCCAAAACGGTCTCGTATCATTTTGTATCATGTGCAACATACCAAAACATGTTCCTCATCTTCTACATCCCCGCTACCACATACCTTGCACTCTCGCATCATTCTGGGAATGGACTGCCCCCATCTTCCTACCTCAACTCCGAGACGGTGAGAACTCAGACGTATCCTACTGATTACATGCCTTTTTTTGATTGAAATATCTTCACGCAAGTGTCTTGCAATATCCAATCCCGGGTTCATGTTTTGCCTGTACAGAAGCATTTTGGTCATAGGGTTCTGCCATAATTTTCGCTTCACCATGCCACATACCCATTGTCTAAGGTCTCCATCATACAGGACTGCATCCTCCCAATTGATCTCCCATCTTCTTAACTAATTCTTTACATCTGAAAACCATCCCTTTTGTTCACTTGTTTGCAAGGCATGATGTGGTAGTCTGGTACTATCCATTCTTCTTACCTTCTTAAGGTATCGAATGCACTGGAGTATTGCTTCACCTTCAAGGAGCATTAGCCCACATTCAGCCAACATCATTTGGTATGGCACTTGGATCTTCACACCTAATTCAATTCGTAGGAATTTCTTTAGTACTTGTTCCTACATCCTCCCATAAACATTTCGGTAGCTCCGGTCCCCAAATCTCACAGCCATATAGAAAACACTTTGCACTAGTGACTGAAATAACCTGCTTTTTCGTTGCCAAAAGTGAGATTCTTCTACTCATGCTTTGCATAGCATATAAGGATTTCATACCTCCTTCAACTCTTTGTATTATGCAAGTATTCCATCTATGATTCCTGCTTATGATGAGCCCCAGATACTTATATGAATCACATGTGTCTATTGTCTCCCCCTTGTATTTAAAATTATGATCCTGTTTGAGTGCACCCACTGTCATGATCTTGGTCTTTTCCAGGTTAACCTCCATTCCATTCGCTTCACAGAAGGCAACCAGTGAATCTAGATGTTGTTGCATATGTTCTCGCGTGCGCGAAAAGATGACAACGTCATCAGCATACATGAGCAATTGTATAACATAGCCATTTAAGATTGTGCCTCCTCCTCCATGACATCCAAGCCACTCCTCTAGACTGTCAATGAACAACCCAAATAGTGTTGGAGACATCGGGCACCCCTGTTTCACTCCTACATTGCTATCCACACAATCAGGTATCTCCAATACAAGAGGCATCGATAGCTGCACCAAAACTTTTTCATATAATATCCGTACTGCATCCTGCAAGTCTTTAGGTACGTTCAACTTATCCATTCTTTCCCAAATCTGTCTTCTTGGCACTTTATCAAATGCTTTTTTGAAATCAACAAATAAGATGTATGCAGGTTTTTTTGTACCTTTATCCGAATCTGGCTTTTAGCACAAGTAAGTGTTCCATTGTAGACCTATTGGGTCTGAATCCAGCTTGTGTTTCAGCTCTCATCTTCTCTTTTTCAGCCCAGCCACTTATCTTTCTTTCTATAATTGTAGCAAACAATTTAGAAAACAAGCCATGAGTGTTCTGTAGTTATTTGCATCCGTCTTCACGCCACTCTTATGAATTGGGACAACTCTATTTAATTGCCATTCTTTGGGGAACCCCTGAACCATAGCTGCATTGAACACTTTGGTAATCTTGCTATAAAGTGCTTCTCCTGCCCATTTCAAGTGCTCACCACATAGTCAGCCACATCCTCATCACTGAATATCATTTTTTACTCCATTTTTATTTCATCTAGTATCCCTTCATCATGATAGAGTTATTTTACTTGTTTCCACAACTCACTCGCGGAAAGGGGGACTACTTGTTTTGTGGTGCCTTTCAACCTATTCCAGAATAATTTTGGCTCTTGCATGTATTGGTCCACAAGTGCTACTTGCTGATCCCTTATAAACTTCCTTTTCTTTCCCCTGATAATTTTTTGGTATTTCTTTTTATTCTGGTCTCGTCTTTCCCCTTTGCTATTTCTGAATGTCTTCTTTGCAAGCCTACATTCAGAATCAAACCAGGAATTGCATTTCATACCTTTTTGCACACGATGGGATGTAAAACTTTTGGTCGATGCCTCGGCTAAGTTCTCATGTACATCCTTGCTGATTTCACTCACCTCATCTGTCCATTTTGTGTTTGCAACTAGCTCTTCCACTATATGCCCATAGTAGTCTGCTTTTTTGGGATTTAGTCTCACTCAGAATGTGTTTCATGCTGCCTGTTCAATGTTATATACCGTGACAGGTAGTCTAATAACAAGAGGGACATGATCAGATTCGGGTTGCTCACCCATAACCAGAAATTCCAAATGATTTATAGTTTCATTGGAGGCAATCACATAGTCTACAACGCTTCTAGTTCTACAAGTGCACTGGGAGGTGGAAGGGATCTTACTAATACCATTACATATTAGTAAACACGTACTGCAACAGAGATGGAGAAGCTGTCGTCCAGATCGGGTGATTATCCCATCACTAGACTCTCTATACCATCTTTCCTGTTTTAACGCAACATCTCCCATGGTATCCAACCAGAGTGGATCACGCTCTCCTGTGTAAGTAGTGGCTTGCTTTTTCCCAGTTCTGCTATTAAAAGCTCCAACTAAGATAACTTCTCCTTTTTCCTGAAACTGCATTATGTCTTGCTCAAGTTCAAAGTAAGTCCTCACCAGAATCTTCACTATTCTGATATATCCCTTTATAATAGCACACTGCTAGATAAAAAGAACTCTTTACCCGTTGGATTGCAAGCCATATATATTGGTTGTTTGAGTCTTTTTTTATTCCCTGGACCAAATGACAAAAGGCATGTCTTACATAACAGGCAACTCCACCATTACCATTATCTCCCTGGTTGAATTGGTTATTTCTTGACGAATATATTTTATTAAAACCATCAATCTGTGGCAGATCATACAATTCATGTTCTTTTGTCTCAACAAAGCACATTACATCAGCATCTTGTATTATCTCCTGCATACTTGTAATCTTTGTTTTCGTTAATCTATTGATATTCCAGGTTACTATTCTAAGAGCCTCCACGCATCCCTATGCATCAATTACTGCTTTACCCTTAACCCAACGCACCTTCTGCTGGTTTTGTTTGGCCTCTTTAAACTTGGAAATCTCTTTTTTCTTATCCCGCATTTGGTCTCTTGTGAGGTCTTCATTCACCCAGATAAACTTCCCCTTTAATTTAAAGCTATTTTTAAGTACCTGGAATCGGTTATCTCTGTTAGAAAATTTGACTACAATGTGGCATGTACCTGTATCCTTTTTTCCAATGCGAAATGCTTCTGTGATTCCTGAGCAAGTCCCATCTCTTCACAAAACAATTTTTCTACATTACCTTTGGTATCTTCATTCTCATGTTCAGGCAGCCCCACTATTCTCAGATTCAAGGCTCTCTGTTTTCTTTCTTGACTTTCAATGTATTGTTCCATTTTATTATTCAGTTCAACCATCTGTGGTTCAGGTGTCACTGCTTCCGTTTGGATCTTTAATTCAGCTATTTCTTGCTTAACTGCAGAAAATTGATTATTTAATCCCTCAACAGATGAATTTAACTGACATGTTTCAGCTCTTACATCTTGCTTTTTGAGTTGTTCCACTTCACCTCTGAGTTGGTTCAGATTTTTCGCAGTCTCTGCCTTCATTTTCTGTAACTTAATATTGATTTGGGCAGTCATGGAAGTTTTCAGCTCTTGTAGCAAGTTCTGTAGCATATTTTGGTAAACTCTTCCATGAATGAAACCTTGAAATCATTCAGCATAGTCTTCATGGTAGATACAGTAATCCCTGAATCAGATGTAATAGAAGCAGAGTCTTCTTCAGAAGCAGAACTAGCTGAGTCTGGGTCAGAATCGTCTTCCCCTGTTGCAGCTTTGAGATCCGACTTATCCGTCCCTGCCTCTGTCGCACCTGCCTGTTCTTTTTTAGATTTTTGGGGGACCATGTTTGTGGCCCCTTTGCTGGATTTAGCACCTACATCTGTTGCGTCAGATTCCCTCGTCCCACCATCAGAGGCGGCGGACCTGGTAGTCGCTGCCTTGGTAGCGACAGGACTCACATTCACCTCCGTACCACGTTTCTTTTTTTGTCCTATTTTATCATTCTTGTGCGCCATCGCCAAAAAGCTAGAGAGAGAAATGAAATGAAATGAAATGAAATGAAATGTGTATTAGTTATGTCTATGAGACCATCAGGTCTAGAAGACATTCAAACTGTACATTCAAAATCATAAAAAATTTCATCTAATGCA
>JAANSK020293423.1:0-10359 GCA_011763485.2 Isoetes engelmannii
GAATGGAGAAGAATGATGATACACCGTGGCCTGGTCCAACTGAAACAACACCCGCACATGCTCCCAGGCCCGCAACACTCCTATGAGGAAAGGGGAGGCATGCGGGAATGGCTTAAGCCCATGCCCATACAACAGAGCCCACGGCAACACCACAGGAACGGTAGGCTTCTCGAACGCCACACAGTGGCGAAGGGACTGCAGCAGTAAAGCCGCACCAGGTGAGGATGCACCCTCCTGCAGAATGTTCCAGACAAACTTAGAGACCAACACCTTGCTGTGCAGGGACAAATCTAGAATAGCTAAGCCTCCATCCTCACGGGGGCAGAGGCACTTCCACCACGCCACTTTAACCACTGCCCCCTCATCGTCCCCACCCCATACAAAGTTGCGGACCATCTTGTCCAATGCTTGCATCTTGCCTTCAGGGGCCAGCATAGCGGAAGCCGTATAAACGTGTGTGCTACAGAGCACTGACTTGGCCACCGTAATCCTCCCAGCCAATTGATGGACTGATGACTCAGCTTCGAACATGATAATGAAGAAATTGTTGGGCAGAAACTTTAAAGACTGAAATTTAGGCAGCCCAAGCTGCCTCAAATGACCAGCCAGCCATGCACTGAATCGTCGGGTGTCCAAAATATAACCCGTGAAGAAACCCAAGACCACGCATGATACCAGCTTCTCAATGTTCTAAACACGGTGCTCGTGGTTGATATCAATCCATGGATTCTCTGCCAATAGCGCCTTCAGGTCATCCGCATGATGTGCATCCACAAATTTAAGCGCTTCTTCCACTCTAGCCCCCCGATGATCCGGGGCTTTCCCCTTAATCCAGTCTGAGAAACCAGGCCGCGTAATGCGGGCAACGGTATCCCCACCCCTCCACGCAGGCCGCCTCTGTTCAGGGTGAGCACCCCCTTCCTGAGCCTGCCCTTGCACAGGCTGCTCCTTCACACCCGCATCAATTGCCTCCCTAGCTTGCTTCAAAACCCTCTCCCCTCCCGCGGAAGAGGTCTGCTGCACCGAGGTCCCTGCAGGCTGGGTCGCAGCCGATTGAACAATCCCCTGTTGGCCCATCATCAATACAGAGGCTTGCGGCCCCAAGCTCCTATCAACAGAAGGCGGCTGGCCCGCCATCACCACCAAGGCCTGCGGCATTTCATGCCCAGTACCAAGAGCCCGAGGCTCCAAAGACACAGCACGCCCACTCAGGGCCTTATTCCGAGCGCTTACAGGCCCATCCACCACAGCACCGGCCACTGCTGCAGCAGGCCGGGCAGCACCATGATCCTCCTTCCCAGACCTCTCCTTTATCTCCACCACCGACTTGGCCTGGACCAAACGAACTGAAGAACGAACTAGGACTGCTTGCTCGGAAGCAACAGGAGGCCGAATCAACCCCTCAGAACAATCTGGCACTTGGGGGCCAGCATCTGGCCTCTCAACAGACACCCTAAACTCAGAAGCAGTCTCCAGAGGAGGCATGCTTGCAGGCAAAGCCCCAGGCAAAGCCGGGGTTGCCATCACACAATCCATCAAATTTGAATCAGAAGACTGAGTTTCCACATACCGTTCAAGGGAAGGCTCGGCCAAGATATCTCTCATGTTTGCCAGCAGCTGCCTGCCATCGCCCATCTGCACCTCCATAGAAGGACCGCCAGAATTCTCCTGACTAGACCCGGAATTTGTGGACAGCCTATTCTGGTCATCCCCACCGCCCTGCAAATTAGTTTGTCCAGTCTGCACCGCCACGCCGTCGATGTGGGCAATCCGAGTCCGATCCAGCTGCAGTGAATTACTTCCTTCTCCTACAATCCGACCTCCATGAGCACTGAGTTGCTCCTCCAAACAACCGCCTTCCAAACCCCTCAGATGGGTTGCCTTGTCAGAAGCTCCCTTCCGGTGAGCCAGATCCCTGGGCCGAAGGCCAAACCCAGCGCCATCACCAGCAGGCCTGGGTTCCTCTGAATGCTTCGCCGGAGCCATGCCACCCCCCACGATTCCTTGTGAAGAGCCTTACAGTTGCCTAAGGCACCTGGTCGCCACCGCCATCATGATACCAACTTATTTCATTCCAGAAATATCATTTTTATCTGTGTCCAATGATACTTGCAATAGCACATGCTTTTGCAACCTTCAATTTCATATAAAAGGGTGGTAAACTTCAAATGATGCATCTACATGTGCACATGAAGAGAGTGAAGTGCAAAAGTCAATTAATTAAGACCCAAGAGCTGGATCTCTTTGCATCATATAGAAGAATTTTGCACACTTATGGCTGGGTGGAGTGAAGAAATTTAGCTAGGGAAATTCAAGATTACACAATGCAACTTTAATCCTTTGTTTGCCTAGCGTGCTACTTCATAGATAATATTCACCTTGTTTAAATAACCACAGCAACCATTGACTATAATTGCTACAGTAAATTACGAATGCACTATTCAAATCACCACTTAGTCTACTGTAGCTATGAACTTCTAGGTAAACTATCCGACAACACAGGCAGCCTCCAACGCCCCAGAGACTCCGATCTATTGGATAATCAATTCAATACATGTACATCTTGATTTATTTGTGATCAGTCCGGCAACTAAGCCGGACCGAGCTCTGTATGGGTTGCTCAAAATATCAACCCTAATATTTGAACTCAGTTGCCTCCATTCTATTCGACCCCATATAATTTTACCTTATTAAAGGTCAACATGCCTAAATAGGCTCACCCTTAAATAAGAAGATAAGCTCGACCATTGAGCTAAATATGCAACTCCCATAATAGCTTTTCTCCACTTTAATTCCTATTCACGAGTTCCTCCTGCAATGGTTGAACTGAGTTGATTTATCTAGCTTATTCAACTCAATATCTCTGCATCAAATCACCTTGGAATTATTACATGAACTTCAATTTTCTTCATCTCCCCCTTCATGTAATAATCCCATGTTTATGCATTGAAGTTTATTCCTCAGCTCCTCAAATCTGCTAACAGGTAATGCTTTGGTCAGAATGTCAGCAATCTGATCAGCTGTTCTTACATATGTCATCTTCAACAAATTTCTTCCAACCATGTCTCTGATATAATGGACTTCTAACTCAATATGCTTTGACCTTTCATGAAAGACTGGGTTTTTAGACATAGCAATACAACTTGTACTGTCACAAAAAATCACTGTGGGATTTTTCTGCTCATAATCAAGTTCACACAACATCCTCCTTTCCCATACTATCTCCTTGGCTGCCAATGAAGCTGAGTTGTACTCTGCTTCAACACTTGACAATGCTATACTTGTTTGCTTTTTACACTTCCAAGCAACAGGAGCTCCTCCAAGATATATCAAGTAACCTGAGGTTGATTTTCTTTTGTCTAAATCTCCACCCCAATCCGCATCACAGTAGGACTTGAGAATGAGATCATTGGAACTGTAGACCATGCCATAATCTATAATCCCCTTTAAATATCTTAATACCCTTTTTGCAGCAATCCAATGAGCTTTTCCTGGATTATGATTGTACCTGCTCAGAAGATTAACAGCAAAAGCTATATCTGGCCTTGTGCAATTTGCAACATATGCCAGACAACCAATTAGAGACCTGTAAGGAACGCCTTCCATTTCTTCCATCTCATACTCTGTGATTGGACACAATTCAGCTGATACTTTACTTCCTGTTACCATAGGCGTGCTTGCAACATTTGCATTCTCCATGCCAAATCTTTTGAGCATATTTTGCACTTGCATTGGCTGTCTTAGCATTAAAGCTTTGTTCTTCCTATCCCTGTACACCTCTATTTCCAAGAATAATTTTAGTTGTCATCTGAAACCTTTTATTCAACAAATTCTTACAGTGATTCAACATTTTGTCTCCTTGTGCTATCATGATATTATCATCTACATAAAGAGCAATTATGTACCACCTGTTCTCATCCTTGAATCTGTACAAATTTCCATCATTATTCAACTTCTCAAATCCTTGTTTTTTTAAATATCCATCCATGCATTTATACCATTCTCGAGGTGACTGCCTCAATCCATATACTGCCTTCCTCAACTTCCAAACCTTTTCACCATTTACCTCAAATCCAGGAGCCTGTTTGAGATAAATCTCTTCTTCCAGATCAACATTCAGAAAGGCTGTGCTTACATCCATATGATGGATTTCTAGATTACATGCATTTGCAATAGCTAGTAGGATTCTCAAACTGTTCATCTTTACCAAAGGAGAGAATGTTTCATCATAGTCTTGTCCCCATTTTTGTGTGAATCCTTGTGCCACTAATCTGGCCTTGAACTTGCTTGGTTTTCCATCTGTTCCAGGTTTGATCCTGTAAATCCACTTGCATCCCACTATGTTTTTATCATTGGGCTTATCCACAATCTCATACGTCTTAGTTCTTTCAAATGCATTCATCTCTTCATTCATGGCTGCTAGCCATTGCCGAGCATTCTTCCCACTTATTGCCTCAGTATAGCTTTGAGGTAACTCTGAATTTTCAAGAACTAATACATCAAATATGTTATGAATTTCATGCTGAAGTCTTCCATGTTCAATAAGAATTCCCTTATTCTCATCAATCAATCTTTGAGCTTCTGATTTTCTAGCTTTTCCTTTGGTTTTATCCATGTCTACTTGATCCATTATTGCCACATGTTTGTTTGCAGGAACCGTGGAAGTCTCTATTTGAAAACTATTATTATCCTCTGTAATCTACTATTTCTTCTGCACCTTTATTTAGCTCGACTTTATCAGCATCTTCTGCCCTTTTAATTAGCTCGACTTTATCAGTATCATGTCTTCCTGTATCAGATTCTACATCCACATTATATCTGCTATTCATTGTATCATCACTGAGAGCAGGCATATTGATTCTAGGAATCATTTTATAGAATTGCTTTTCATCTATTATGACATCACCACTTATGATGATTTGTCTCCTTGCAGGATCGTACAGTCTATAGGCCTTTGAGTTTTCATCATACCCAACGAGATATGTGATATATGCACGATCATCCAATTTCTTCCTCAACTGTTCAGGCACATGAGCAAAAACAAGACATCCATAAGCTTTTAATTTTTCAAAGCAGGGTACCTTACCTGACCATAGCATACTCGGAATGGCTCCATTTGTACTAGTTGTGGGCAACATATTCTAAATGTACACAGCAGTCTTGACTGCCTCATCCCAGATGAAGTTTGGCAAACCAGAATATTTTAACATAGACCTTACTGCATTTAGCAGTCCTGTTCTTCCTCTCTGCTACGCCGTTTTGTTGAGGAGAATACATGCAAGTTAGTTGAATTCTAATTCCACGTTTTGCACAAAACATCTTAAATTCATAAGACATATATTCCCCACCTCTGTCAGATCTTATGCATCTGACTTTCCTTCCAGTTTCAAGCTGAACATCAGCCACATATAATTTTAGAGCATCAAAAGCCTGATCTTTCGTTTTCAGCAAGTAGCATTTAGTCATTCTACTGAAGTCATCTATAAATGTCATGAAATATCTGTAGCCTGCTAAACTTGTAACATTTATAGGTCCACAAAGGTCAGTATGCACCAAATCTAGAATTCTTTTTGCTCTTTTGGTCGACCTTTTAAATGTCAATCTTGCTTGCTTGCCAAGCACACATCCTGCACATAGCTTTTTAGCATCCTCCTTCTTTATAGTTGTTATTAATCCTTTCTTAGACAAGGCTTCTATATTTGCCATATTCGTGTGGCATAATCTGTTATGCCATGTTTGAGCAGGAGTACATTCAACCACATTTAAACTATTCAAATGCTTGTATTCAAACCCAAAAAGATTTTCAACTCGTTTGCCAATGAATTTGATTTCATTATTGAGAAAAACTTTACATTCCAAGCTCTCAAATAGTACCTTATATCTAAGGTCTACTAGTTGACATACAAATATCAAATTCCTGACTAAATTTGGCACACAAAGTACTTCTCTAAGTTCTACTGCTTTTCCATTCAAATCAAAGATTTCTAAGACTCCAGTATCTTCTATCTTTTGCAAACCGCCATCTCCAAGTTGAACATGTCCCATGTTTTTCCTTTTGCACTCCTTAAGCATACCTCGATCACATGTCACTGTCTTTTCAGCTCCTGAATCTATAATTAAGAATTTGTTATCTATTTTAGAGCAATTATCAGAAATAGATATGATGTGACTAGTTTTTACCTCTGCAGTCTTCCTCGGTTTCATTGGATTCCTGCACAACATTCACAGCTGAACTTCCTTTGGAACCAGCTCTACCTTTCGCAAATCCACCTCTATTATTTGCAACTTTCTCCTTGCCTTTGCCCCTGCCAGCAGTCCCTCTTGGACTCGGGCATTTGGCAGCCACATGGCCTTTGCCATCACAGTTGAAACATCGAAAAACTTTACCTTCATTAGGACACTCAGCCTTGAGATGTCCATATTCATTACAAATGAAGCATGGTCCTCTTTTTTCTTTATTGACAACTCCCCCTTTCTTGGATCTTCCTGTGTACAAGACCTCAGCAGAATTCTCTTCATCCTCAAACACTGTTTTCTTTTGCTCAAATTCAGTGCGGATCATTCGAATAGCATGCTCTTTGTTATGTGCCACATTCCTTATCAAAGTGGCCAATTGACTGTTATGTGCAACCGACCTTGCCAAAGCTAGGATTTGATACTGATCATTCAGGATAATGCCTGCCCCTTCCAAATCTGCAATGATTGAGAACTTCTCCAAATAATCTGTCAGATTGTCCTTTTCATACAATTTTAGCTTCCTAAGCTGCTTTTCAAGAACATCGATCTGAGAAGATGTTTTTACCTCATATTCGTTTACCATATAGATCCACATATGCCTTGGTGTCATACCCCTTAGCTTCAACTTGATAGTAGTCCCCACTTTGCTCGTAATGATAGCCTGAGCTTCCATCATCTTCACCTCGTCCAATGCCTCTTCTTCTTCATCTCTCGTGTTTGTACCACCTGCAGTGTTAGAACCACCAGCAGCATTTGGAGCACCTGCAACAGTTGTTTCAGAGATGGCACTAGTTTCTCCAGCAGTAGATCTTCTAGTTTTGATGGTCCTTACACTCCTAACAGTATCTTCTTCAATAAGATACCACAGCTTCTCAAATTCAAGCACCTGCTTGATTCCTTGCTTCCACACTTGAAATCCACTTTCCCCCTTAAAAACTTCAATGGAATTCAACAAATTAGCACCAAATCTAGTTGACATTTTGAACCTGATGCTCTGATACCAATGAAGAAAAATTAGCTAGAGGATTTCAACTTGACACAATACAACTCTATTGCTATTTGCCTTAATGTGCAGTATCTTTTATAACCTTCACTATTTATTTAAGCAACCATTGATAACAATGCTACAGTATTATACGATTTCACTGTTCATAAGGCACTGATTAGTCTACTGTAGCAACTGATTACTAAGGCAAATACTTCGACAACCCAGGCAGCCTCCAACCTCAGAGACTCCGTTCTATTCAATGATTCAATTACAATACTGATACAACTTGATTTATTTGTGATCAGTCTGGCAACCAAGTCGGACCGAGCTCTGTATCAGTCGCTCAAAATAACAACCCTAGTATTTGAAACTGGGTTGCCACCATTCTATTCGACCCAATTATTGTTACTTTATTAAACGTCAACATGCCTAAATAGGCTCCTCCCTTAATAATAGAGGATAACCTCAACTATTGAGCCAAATAGGGTCCTCCAATTAATATCTTCCTTCACTTTAACTCTTAGCCACAAATTCATACTGCAATGGTCGAGCTGAGCAGATTTAGCTAGATAGTTTCCTTATTCAAAACCAAGTCCTTACGGTTGATCACCAAGGAAATTATTACATGAATCAATTTCCTTCAACTGTAGCTTGTCAAGTTCAAATCATTTGATGTGAATGTGATACCATATTCTGCTGTCCCCTTGAGATATCTTAATATATGCTTTGCTGCTTCCCAGTGTGCCTTAGTTGGACTGCTACAATATTTGCTAAGTAAATTCACTACATAACACACATCTGGTCTAGTGTTGTTAGATAAGTAAAGCATGCAACCTATTATTTCCCTATAAGGCGTGTTTTGCATCTCTTTTAAGTCTACATTAGTCTGGATACAATCATTAGTCTGTGACCCGGAACTAAGGGAGTTTTTGCTACTTTGAAATTTTCTAAATGAAACCGTTTGAGCATACTCTGAATATGCTTGCTTTACTTCAATATAAGAGTTCCTTTTTCTCTATCTCTGCATACCTCAATTCCCAAAAATTGTTTGAGCTCGCCGAGATCTGTCATTTCAAATATGTTTTTCAGCAACCCTTTGCAATGTGCTAAGCAATTAATATTGTTTGACAACATCACACAATCATCTACATATAATGCTATCAAGCAAAAATGCTCACCATCACTGTATTTGTGAAACACTTGGATCTATATCACAATCAATGTATCCTTTTTGTGCCAAAATTTTCACATTGTTATGATGAGTATGAGCCAATCTATTATGCCAGAGTTCTACATCAGCCAGCATTAGAGCATTAACAGATTTAATGCCATCAAGTACACAATTATCCATTTGGAATAAATTGCCTACTCTTTTGGCCAAAAACTTCAAGTCATCATTCATGAATACTTTGCAAAACTTCTTCTCAAAGACAATTTTGTAACCAAGATCCACAAGTTGGCACACTGAAATCAAATTTTTTATTAAGCTAGGAACACAAAGTACATTTTAAACATCTACTAAGTTCCCATCAAGATCTATCAGCTGTAACAGTCCACATCCATCAATCTCTTGCAATTCTCCATTGCCTACTCGAACATGCCTTGAACTAGTTGCTCTTTTGTCAACAAGCAAATCTGAGGATCTTACTACTGATCTCTCAGCTCCACTATCAACTATAATGACAGAATTTTGATCATTAGTACTTGTGCCAACTTTATTTAATGAGAAAATATGATTTACCTCATCATCAGGATCTTCTTCTTTCTCTTCAATTTTCTCTTCTGCAATATGAACCCCAGCAGCTCCTCCTTTGTCCCTTGGATTGTATCCTTTGCCACGTCCCTTGCCTCTGCCTTTTCCAGAATCTACCATGTCTTTGGGACTTGGGCATTTGGCTGCAATGTGGCCTTTTCCTTTGCAGTTATAGCATGTTATGGCAGCAGCTCCAAGCTTTGGACAATTGGGTTTGATATGGCCCTTCTCATTACAATGATAGCACACTATCTTGTCTCCTTGAAATTTTTTCTTTTTAGCAGCATATAGTATTTATGCACTACTCTCTTCACCTCTAAGTAATTTATTCTGCTCAATTTCAGTTTTTAACATATTCTCTGCTTCGTCTCTAGTTTTGGCTATGTTTCTTCTGAGCAAAGACAGCTGAGGATAAGTACTTACAGATCGGGCAATGGCTAACACCTGATACCTATCATTCAAGGCAACCCCAGCTCCTTCCAAATCTGCTACTAAGTTGTCAAACTTATTAAAAAAGTCAGCAACTTCATCTTCTTCATTGAACTTAAGATTCCTTAACTCTTTCTCTAAACCATCTATTTGAGAAGAGCTTTTATCCTCATAATGACTTAGCATATAGCTCAACATCTGTCTAGGGGTCATACCTCTGAGTTTCAGCAGAATTTTTGGAGCAACTTTGCAAGTTATAATCCCCTTTGCTTCTTTGATTTTCGTGGCTGATACTTCAGGCGTCTGAGTTCTGGTAACAGTCCTTCTAGTTCCTGCAGCCATGCTACTTTCAGAGGCAGCAGCACTCACGTTAGTACCCTCAGCAGTACCACTACTACTGCCTATATCCACATTGGTCATAACTACTTCCACATTTGCAGGATTAACAATATCCCACAAGTCTTCAACATCTAGAATGTGTTGGATCTGCTCCTTCCACACTTGAAAGCCAGACCCTCCATTGTACACTTCTACAGCATTCAAGAGACCAGCACCAAACCTTGTTGCCATTGCTAATCACCTGCTCTGATACCAATGATAACCCAGGATGAAAAATTAATGCCAACAATGTCAATGATAACACGAAAAATGCTCAACCAAATACCAGACTATCACTTTCAAGAGTTACACAAACTCTAAGTCAACTTCAACAATCATATTATCCACAACTTTTAAATTCAACAACTACCATGTAGCAACCTTCTCACACTTAGAAGGAATCAAAAATCATCTATTCAATCATTCTCAATGTGTGCATAATGCTAAACAAAAGCAATGGTCAAATAATATTCAAAGCAAATATTCAAAGCAACCATTTGAAATGACGAATACTCATGAAACACTGTTCATGAAGAAAAACACTGTTCATTCAGTGATTATTTATCCACATACT
>JAANSK020293434.1:0-10359 GCA_011763485.2 Isoetes engelmannii
CAAAATCATAGAAAAACCATGTGAAAAAACGTATAAAAATCTAAAAGTAACCCCCTGTTATAGTGCTAGATATTCAAGCGATTTTCTCTCTCTAGCGCCTGTTGATCCGGGAGCTCCCTGAAGAAAAGTGGAGTAGAATTTATACGTATTCATATAAATTAGAGGCTTTGGAAGATCACTGGTTATTTGTAGAGCAGTCCAAGAAACCATGGATCTTATAGAGGAGATGGCAGCAGAAGAAGATGAAGAATCTCTTGATGAAGATGTAAGACTGGAGATTTCTGGTTGAGTCTGAGTCTGTTTGAAGAAGATTTCTGGTTGAGTCGTGAGTCTGGTTGAAGTCGTGAGTCTGGTTGAGTCGTGGCTATAATTTATCGGCAGTTCGAGTTGAGATCAGCCACCAAAATCCGTGATTAGCATGTTCCATGTGTTCAAAGTCTTATGCTCAACATTTATAAGAGTTTTAAATTAGAAGATGAGATATCTTTTATCACAATGGACTCATGCAATCAACTTTTGCTAATGTTACATATTGGTAGCAGAATGTTTTGATGTAGTTGCTTTAAGAGTCTCCTTGACATTGATGCTCTACACCATACATCTAGAACTCCTCATCACTTTAAACATACAAGGAAAAATTAAAGTACATAAACACTTTAAAAAACTCAAAATCCTCTTTTGGACAAAATATATGCATGTTCCATGGATACTAAATAGTATACCACAAAGAATACACTGGCAAAATAGTGTAAATATACACTTGGCCTAACATATATGCTGCATATAATAGTAGAAAATCAAATAAACAAGCCAATGTACATAACATAAGTTTATAATTACAATTAAGGATCATGATAAAACTAGTGCAAAATGAGATATAATAGTTGGAATTACTAGTTAAGGTAAAAAACTATACTCAAAGTCAGTAGTGACTGAAATAAGTATAATAAAGAACAACAACGTAAACCAACATAGTAAATTGCTAATAAGCATAGTAAATAAGCATGTGTCAAAAAACCTAGCACAATTGCAAAATCGAATATGGTTCTTGAACTAGCTAAAAAAACTTGGGATGATTAGAACTAGGTTAAAAAATTGATATGATAGTCACAACTAGATATAAAATCAATATAAGAAATAAGGTCAAACTAGTACTGATTTGACAGAACCATGAAAGTCATCTGATTTTTATTGACATTTTGAGTTGCATGTATCAAAAACCACTATTATACTGGTTTGGGTCATGATTATGAATGCGGGTTAATTTTTGGGGGTCTTGTAGTGGCTATCGTCGTGTCGCCGCCAGGTTCGCGCCAGGAACCTTCAGGCCCTGAAAGTTCTCCCTTACAATTCGTTTTATCACAACATAGATGGCGATTATGCCTAATGATGCATCTCAAATCAACGATTAGATTTGAAAATCTATGAGGCCCTACCGATAGATAGATATATAAACCATAAACTTGATTTTAATTAAATGACTCACCGCTGGAAAGAAATGCATATGAAGCAAATTATCCACTTTCTTTTCTAGAATGAAATACCATAAGATATATATAGAATATTGTCGTCTTTGTCAAAGAAGAGATTATCGATATGCATCTCAGCCTCAAGCACCATGCACATATTTGTGCATGTCGATACTAGGATACAAACTTAATATGTAACCAATTTGTGAAATGGAGAATTTGTGATTGTTTGGGAGGGTGAAGTTTTAGGTTTGTGCCACATTCATAGATCATGGATATTTTGGCATAGAGGGGTGCATACCGGTAGTTAGGCCTGTCCCAAACCCAATTAGCACAATTAGGTCACCAATGAAGGTTTGGAACTTGCCAAACTCACAACTTGCTCCCCAGCCACCTTCTGCCATAGGGCAAGGCAATTCGATAAGGCTAGAGACACAAGGCTGGGTGAATTATGCTGCAGCACACTCTGGATCAGAGCATGACCATGGCAGGGCAGTAGACAAGGCAAGGATCATAAGGGAGATGGTTGAGATAGGAGTGGATTTAGACATCATATCTAGGGCTAGGGGCATGGATGTGGGCTTCGCAAGCATATGGAGGGCTGAGATGGAGCACGATACACATCCAACTCCCAGGTTCGAGGAGGGGCTCCATCTGAGCATAGCAGCCACTTTTCTCCTGTAACCTTATTCTAATACCAAGAATGCAGGCATGATTATTCCTGGCAAGCTGAGCAACTGTTTGGCTTGCAGATGTCTGAAGATAGCAACGAGACTCAAGACGATTGATGCACCAATTCGTGCACTCGTAATATACATGAGCCCATTGTTTGGTTGCACATTTGTGAAGTGTTAATATATCCAAATTTGTGTAATGCTTGGATATTCAGATTTGTTCAGGTAACCATCTGTCCAACTGTTCAGGCTGTCTGTATCAGGCACTATCAATGATGTTACAATAACATTACCAATCTTTGTCGTATCCGTCTAGGACAAGTATTACTTTTCGCAACATAACTAACATTATTCAATATAACCTCTTTGGTTGCAGAATATTGCAAAACACAGCAGATACACAACAACACAAGAAACATAAGACATTCTTTGAATTCATACAAAACACTATACATTCAGTTGAAGAGTCTTTGACAACAAAAAAAAAGGACGCGCCTGGCATTTTCCATTACAAAAACATGACCCGGGAGGGCAGTTAAGGTTGAACCCATTTGAGGGGCAGGTTACAGCTGAAGGTACGGGGGGCATTGCAGGTCAGATTTCCTCACTAAATAGAAAAAATGGGGGAGGGGGAGCATCCAGACCCGGCCACAGAGTTAGTCAAGGGCTCATGAACCCACAGGGCTCTGGAAGAGGACGCTATCCCCCTCCGTTACCATCAGTTGACAATATCAGATATGCATCAGTTGTTGCCTGCTCCACCTGACTCTGAGAAGACCTCCACTATGATGGAGGAGGAGACTGCAACTATGATCTCCTACGGAGTCACCAAACAGTTCCTAACATTGAGGCTGTTTGGAGTAGTTGAGGTGGTATTACTGTTCGAGGGTACCGGGGTCACCTCCATGCCCCTTGGTTGCTTGGCCGGAGATGGGCTCCCCTTCTGCCGGACCTGGTCGTGTCCCATAGGGGACCACAACCAGGGTATGAGGTCTTTCTTGATCTCTCCATTGCTTTTTTGTTAGTTATCCTGTAGAAAGAATCAATGTTGCATCAGAAGAAGACAAAAATAATCGGATCAAACAACAGGATAGTAGGAGCGCTTACCTTGGGCGCTCTGCTTGTTGTTGATCGACCTCCAGAAGATGGAGATTAGAGCGGCATGCATCATAGAGAAAGGGGGAATTATGCCTCTGTCATGACCTAGATTGCTTGGATATCTAATAAGCTGGTGGCTTAATGGCTGGATGCCCTATTGCAGGACTGCCAGGAGATGTTCCAGCAGTATGGAATGTCCTTGGTTGCGAAAACAATGAAACAATGAACAAGCATAAATAATGAAACTGTTACTTATGTCAATTCCTTTTCCTCAACAGCCAAGTTAATAAAGGATGCATGAAGCGCATCACAAACATCCTATAAGATGTTAGATCACTTAGTTGAGGTACCATAAGGTGACTAATTATGTTGAAGTTCTTCAAGTAAAACATACCTTGACTTACCCATCACACATGCCAAAATTGCATGCAAAGGCTACAAAAGGAAGGAAGGAAGGAAGGCTGCAAAAGAAAGTGTAGCCACTTGTAAGCAAAAGAAGAACTTAATAAAAGAGACTTGAGCCGCATACCCAGCATGGCTAACATAACGTGGCCATTCTCAAGAATATGTATAAATATATACCTGCATTTAATAAGAAGCATAACCTCGTGCATTAGATTGTCCTTGATGTCTAGTAGAATATATTAGTACCAATGCATATAAAACTGCAGATCCTATATCACAAGATTCCTTCTATTTTTTTTCCAGCTTGAAAGTTAAAGTTTATGCTATAGAAAGAAGATGTAAAAGCATTCAAAGACCTTCAGCATGCACTGCTTCACAAATATTTTTTTTTTTTTTTTTTTTTTGTGTTGAAGAACTTTTCTCATTAAATTAAAAGAATAACAATGATACAAGGTGAGTGAGGAGAAAAATGAACTGCCACGAAGAGGCTGTACCCCCGCACTCCATCATCCTCTGAACAACTACTGAACAAAGCGTCAATCATCATCCACAACCCCCAGGAAGTCTCGCCAAATGGCAAACTTCCGCTTCACCAATCCCGAAAACACCAGGAAACTCTGAAACAATTTGTACCTAAGACGGGGGATCAGGGAGGACGAAGGCTGCTGGACCCCCTGAAAAATCCACAGCCGCCGCCGTTTCCAGATCAGCCACACCAACCAAGCTACACATAAGTGCAAGGTCTGCTTCTTCAGAAGAGGCCAAGCACCTGGATACAAATGCAGCAGCAACTGCTGGCTGGTCAACCGAACCTGGAACCGAGCCCGAACCCAGTCCCAAGCCACCTGCAAGTGAGGGCAGAGGACCAGACAATGCTCTACTGTCTCAGGGTGAAGACCACAGCAAAGACACAGAGGACTGACCCATGGCCTAATCCTGCTCACTAGGGTATTCACCCTAATACAGCGGTGCACCACCTGCCACAGGAGCACCCTGACCTTCGGAGGGGGCAGGGTACTCCACGTCCAAACCCAGACGGAGCGCTATCGGGAGCCCGGGAGCTGCAGAGACCACTTGCCAGAAGGAGGTAAAGTGTCATGAATAACTAACGTACGGTAAGAAGACCGCACAAAGCATGCAACATCAACGTCAGGATGGACCTTCCACACCTGCACCACCACATCACCCTGAAGCAGTACAGGTAAGTGCAGCGGAATGCTATGGGCCACCTGCTCCCAAATAGTCCGATCACTGACCCTCAAGCGAAACCGGGCTCGGAAGAACTCCCAGGATGCAACCTGGCCATCCCAATACCAGTCCTCTAGGGTGCGCACATCAGCCCGCCTTCAACGGGCCTGCGTCCAGGCGTGTACAGTAGCGGCTAGAGGCGAATGCACTGGAGGCAGAGGAACCCACAAGAAGGGCGAGGAGTGATGGTACACTGAGGCCTGATCCAGCTGGAACAGCACCCGCACGTGATCCCGGCCCGCAACACCCCGGTGAGAAAGGGGGATGCATGCGGGAAAGGTTTAAGCCCATACATCAATGCCCATGGCAACTCCACATGAACGGAAGGCTTCCCAAATGCCACACAGTGGCGAAGGGACTGCAACAACAGCGCCGCACCAGGTGAGGATGCTCCATCCTGCAAAATACTCCACACAAACTTGGAGACCAACACCTTGCTGTGCAATTCCAAATCCAAGATGGCCAAACCTCCATCCTCCCGAGGGCGGAGACACTTCCACCACGCCACCTTAACCATCGCCCCCTCATCATCCCCGCCCCACACAAAGTTCCGGACCATCCTATCCAATGCCTGCATCTTCCCCTCAAGAGCTAGCATGGCGGATGCCGTGTATACATGTGTGCTACAAAGCACCGACTTGGCACAGTGATCCAAATGGTTTTTGATCCATTCTCTTTTCTTCTTTTCTTGACCATATCTAAGTTTCTAGTGTGCTCCAGAATATCTGTGAATGATAGCTGCAACTTTTGTCTAATAAATGCCCTTTTTTTGCCTATAAAACAACAATGGCATGCACTTAAAACATCTAATGCATACAAATCAATAACACTAAGGATCACTACCTTCCATTGTAGCGCTTGCTTTTTATTATTGCCCAAGCCTTTGACACAGGATTACATTTTCCAAACGTGAAAGAATGCAAAGTAGATATAGTAACAAGTTAAGAGTACATGCCAACATGTCCTATAAAAATGTAATGATAGCAAATTCATAATGTAATTAGGATAACCCTGAGATACACTTACAATACATTTACATGCAAGGCAATACATTTACGTTTACAAGATACATTTATACATCAACATGCAAGAGTCTAGGACAATTATGGGTCAAGGTCATATGAAACAAATACTCTTCACTTACATTTACCTCCAACATAATTCTCAGTCGACATAATATCAAAATAAAATACCCAATTGGTATTTTACATGAAGCAAGGAAATGCTCATTTTTGTAATGTAGCCACATATATAAACAAGTTATAAACATATGCTCAAATGAAATTACAAAGATGCAAGGTGAAGAATTTAAGACTTCGGCGAAGATCCACAGGTTCAGGTTTACATGAATAAAAGCATAAGCTCTGAAATACCACAAATCCTGAGTAATAAACAAAATAGTAACTTGATTTAGATTTCCACTTACCCTAAATCTGAATTATTTTTTTGGACTTTTTCCTAGATGAATCTAAAAAACATTAGATAACACTATGCTAATAAATGAAGCATGTAAAATAAATGAGAGCGATGGAGATGAAGAAAGTTAATTACAGGTTTAACCTTCAATAGAGCATCCAAAGATTTGGCGCATCCCAAGGTCCAAGCAGACGAAGATAGCATCAAGTGATCTTCTCTCCAAAATCCCAACTATCGTTTTTTATGCTGCCCAAACTCAATTCATGGCATACAGTCCATGGCCTTCACATTAGAGGATTTAATAATAACCACATTAGCGACCTCAGATGCCTTTAGTACAATTTTAAAGTGGCCATTCCCAACACTCTTGGCATCTTTTGAGTGCTTGCAATATCCCTTGTATTAAACACAAGTTCATATGCCAAACTCGTCTTACCGAGATACATGATTATTGTGATATTTTATGCAGGTTGAATTGAATATTATATTAGCACTCAGATTAAGTATCCTAAGGCTTTCTTCAAATAGTCTCAATGGATCCCTACCAATGGAACTTAAGAGCTGTGCAATTGTAGATTTGAGCAACAATATAGCTTTTTTAATGATCTTGCCGCAAAGAAGACACGGTTAAATTCACCGGAGATGCTTGATTTGGGTATAAATAAACTGTTTGGAAATTTAGCAATTTTGGGATTGGTAAAACAACACTGAAGGTCCTTGTTTTAGTCTATATAAAGTCACTTGAAGTTTGTAATTTTCTCCATATAACGTTCTTTCAAGCAGTAAGAAAGACCCTTTTGAGCACTTGTGATGAGGACAAGATGGAGGTTATGTGTAGTTTGGAGGAAACTCATATTTTCTCGGGTCATGCTGGGGATGGTGAAGATGTTAGCATAGAGGGGTGCATACCAGTAGTTAGGCATGCCCCAAACCCAATTAGCACAATTAGGTCACCAATGAAGGTTTGGGACTGGCCAAACTCACAAGGTGCTCCCCAGCCACCTTCTGCGGCAAGGCGACTCGATAAGGCTAGACACACAAGGATGGGTGAATTATGCTGCAGCACACTCTGGACCAGAGCATGACCATGGCAGGGCAGTAGACAAGGCAAGGATCATAAGGGAGATGGTTGAGATAGGAGTGGATCTAGACATCATATCTAGGGCTAGGGGCATGGATGTGGGCTTCGCAAGCATATGGAGGGCTGAGATGGAGCACGGTACACATCCAACTCCCAGGTTCGAGGAGGGGCTCCACCTGAGCACATCAGCCACTCTTTCTCATGTAAGCTTATTCTAATTCCAAGAATGCATGCATGATTATTTCTAGCAAGCTGAGCAACTATTTGGCTTGCAGATGTCTGAAGATAGCAACGAGATTCAAGACGATTGATGCACCAATTCGTGCACTTGTAATATATACTAGCCCATTGTTTGGTTGCACATTTGTGAAGTGTTTATATATTCAAATTGTTTAATGCTTGGATATTCAGATTTGTTCAGGTAACCATCTGTCCGACTGTTTAGGCTGTCTGTATCAGACAATATCAACGATGTTACAACAGCATTACCAATCTTTGTCCTATTCGTCTAGGACAAGTATTACTTTTCACAACATAACTAACATTATTCAATATAACCTCTTTGGTTGCAGATCATTGCAAAACACAACAGGTACACAACAACACAAAAAACATAAGACATTCTTTGAATTCATAAGAAACACTATACATTCAGATGAACAGTCTTTGACAACAAAAAAAAAGGACGTGCCTGGCATTTTCCATTACAAAAACATGACCCGGGAGGGCAGTTAAGGTTGAATCCATTTGAGGGACAGGTTACAGCTGAAGGTACGGGAGGCATTGCAGGTCAGATTTCCTCACTAAACAGGAAAAAAAGGGAGAGGGGGAGCGTCCAGACCCGACCACGGAGTTAGTCATGGACTCATGAACCCACCGGGCTCTGGAAGAGGATGCTATCCCCTCCGTTACCATCAGATGACAATGGATTAGATCTGGATCAGTTGTTGCCCGCTCCACCTGACTAGTGATCTCCGGGGAGACCTCCACCATGATGGAGGAGGAGATTGCAGCTGTGATCTCCTACGGAGTCACCAAACAGTTCCTAACAGTGAGGTTGTTTGGAGTACTTGAGGTGGTACCACTGTTCGAGGGTACCGGGGTCACCTCCACGCCTCTTGGTTGCTTTGCCGGAGACGGGCTCCCCTTCTATCAGACCTGGCCGTGTCCCATAGGGGACCACAACCAGGCTATGAGGTTTTTCTTGATCTCTCCATTGCTTTTTTGTTAGTTATCCTGCAGAAAGAATCAAAGTTGCATCAGAAGAAGAAAAAAATAATCGAATCAAACGACAGGATAGTAGCAACGCTTACCTTGGGCGCTCTGCTTGCTGTTGATCGACCTCTAGAAGATGGAGATTAGAGCAGCATGCATCAATTTTTATAGAGAAAGGGGGAATTATGCCTTTGTCAAGACCTAGATTGCTTGGATATCTAATAAGCTGGTGGCTTAATGGCCGGATACCCTGTTGCAGGACTGCCAGGGGATGTTCCAGCAGTATGAAATGTCCTTGGCTGCGAAATTGGATAGAATTAGGGATGAATTTGGAAACTCTGAGGTGAAAATCTGGTGGAAGCTCAACATTTAGGAGCGGTTACCGTTACTGGCTAGCACGGTAGCTGGCAACCCCTTGCACGTAGGGGGCATTGGGGCGAGCGAAAATGGGAAAGTCGTGAGGCGGGATCAATGCTCCGACGCTCGCTCGTAAGAGTGCAACGGTCGGTCAGGGGCCATAGTGTGGTTGCCAGCAGGACACCTTAGTACTCTCGGCGGTCGTCTGCATGGCGCTCGTAGGGTTGCCCTCCGCACGGAAGGGGGCATGGGTCCAGTGGAGGGGGACCTCGACCCCCCCCCCCCCCTCCCAAAAAAAAAAAACTCACCCCAATATACCTTTTTTATCTTTAATTTTTTGGAGAAAATTTCTTTAGCAACATTGCAGTCCACAACATTAGGAAGCCAAATGTCTAGGTGGATTGGCAATCGCCATAACATGGGGTAAGTTGTGGCAATTTGCCTCTTAAGTGCACGGTACATGGCACCCATACCCTAGACAAGTGACATTTGTGGGTACCTAAATGGCACATACAGACGACACTTATAAGGCACTTACATGGCACTTAATAGTTTGCCATTTACGCATGTCAAAATGACAAAACATTGACCGCACTTAAATGGCACATGCATGACACTAACATATGTGTCATTTATAAGGCCAATAAATGGCAATGTAATCGTCACTTAAACGACAGATACTTGTCACATTTTTCGACGTACCAATTACACAACACAAATGGCAAGTTCATGAAATTGTGCCATTTCTTCGTGCTATTTATGCCCATTTTTGTAGTAGTGTTGACAGCTTGTCCATCGCTCGATCAGAATAAATGTCAAAGTCAGTTCATTCAAACTACGGGTAAGTCCAACTTGCCTGTTATACATGTCACTACTTGAGTTAATTGAGCAATGTTTTGTGTTGCATAGTCATGTGCAACCCTGGATTCGCACTCGATTTTGCTCGCCCCTCAGTAGTTAGCAAGTTCTCCTTGGTTAACTAGACGGTGGTCTAGACCACAAAAGTTGGCCTTCCATATTACAAGAGATCTAGTCTGCTGAACAATTTGGAAAACAAGGTGTGACCTAGTTTTTAAGAATGAAATGTCCACTCTAGGTCAATTTTTGAGTGAGGTCAAAAGATTGATTGTATGACCAGTATCTAGAAATTGTCTTTGGGATCTTATCTCCTTTAAATAGTAAAGAAGGTTTATGTAAATATTGAGTAACTATATATACACATCAGGATCTCCAAACATGCTCAGGAGGAGTGGTTCAAAGCTTCCTACTTATAGAGATCTTGGTGATGAGAGATTGCAAAGAGTGGTATTCCATAGTTGTTTTTTTTTTTTTTTTTGAAGAACTGTGGCATCAATATATTAAAAGAATGGTAATGTTACAAATCGAGTGAGGAGGA
>JAANSK020293445.1:0-10358 GCA_011763485.2 Isoetes engelmannii
ATGTAGATGTAGATGTAGATGTAGATGTAGATGTAGATGTAGATGTAGATGTAGATGTAGATGTAGATGTAGATGTATATGTATATGTATATGTATATGTATATGTATATGTATATGTATATGTATATATATATATATATTTTTTTTTTTTTTCTTTTTTATATTTCTTGTGTTAAAAATCTAAAAATAGAGTAGGGTTCGTCAATAGAACAAGGCGTTCACCCTCGTCACGCCCCTCAGAGGAGGAGGGCGACAGGCCCGGGCCTAACTACTGACTCTCCCTAATCCTATCTATAAAAAAAAACAGCAGAAAACCTAATTTCTTTGCTAAAAAACTAAAAAAACTAAAAAAAAAAGCAAAAATAGAAACAGGGCATGAGCTGCAAGGGAAGGCGCAGCGAAACTACCTCTGATCCGCGCGCGAAATGACGTCCGGTGTCCTTGTATATATAAGAAAATTTCGCGTGCCCGAAATCACAATTTCTCGTGCGCGAAACCACTTTCGCGTGCCCGAAATTTGAATTTCGCGTGCGCGAACTGAACCGTTGCAGGCGCCGCTTCGTGCACTCGAAAAAGTAGCTTCGCGCATGCGAAAATACCTTCGCGCACTCGAATCTTCAATTTCGGGTGCTCGAAATGATGACTGGGGTTTCGGGCACGCGAAATTAAAGTTTCGGGTGCGCGAAATCGCGCACCCTGTCCAGAAGGTTTTGGGCACGCGAATTTTTTTTTTTCCGGCCGGTAGAGTTTTATACGTCAAATACGTATAATACTTCAAAATACGTATTTTTAAACTTTATACGTCCAAAATTTTGCATTTATACGTACAGAACCTATCCCTGCTTCTGACCAAACTTCCATTGAAAAGCTCTAAGCTGATGAAGATCTTGATGTCAAAAATAAAAACTCCAAGAAAAGGATGACAGAACAAGCCAACAAGAAGATTTCTATCTAATCCTTCACACACAACTCCAAATCGCATAAGAATAGAATCGACTGACAGTTGCATCCATGGCGCCAACATAGAGCGACTCTCTGCGACAAGCGCTGCAAAAAAATACCTCAAAATCACATCCGCTAGCGCCGGAGATTTGCCATAGCCAAAAAAAAAAAAGAAATGAAACCACACACGCAACATCAATATTTGCCATGTCACTGCCACATCGTTGCCAGATCAGAAAAAAGGCCCGAATGTTGATTACGTATGGAGCCACCGCTCGTGGCAGTGCTATCGAAAAATTTCCACCACGGAAACTCCACTTCGTGGCGGTTTCCTATTACAAAAATTACTGCTTGGTTTGGAAAATACCAGGGAACCCTTGTAACCTACCGTCTAAATCTGAAAATTCACAATACAGTTTAGAAATAGCAGAAAAATTTCCTGCTAAAGATTGCGATTTTTCTAGTGCGAGTATGTAGCTTGCTGGCTGGCTAGATCCAGCAGGAAATGTGCCAATTGAGCTTAAAAAGTTTGTCGAACCAATACCAGGAGTTCGAAATTGGGGGTTCCTAACCAGAATTTCCGATTAAAATTGTTAAAATCAATTTGATAAAGCAGATGCCAGCAAATTTTTGACCGAAATTTTATAAATTTACTCTGAAATCCAGCAAATTAGAAGTTTTTTTCACAATAATCTAGTAAGCATAGATAAGAGTCGGGTCACATGAAGCTGTTGACAGGGATTCTTCCCTGTCCCTGTCAATTATCAAGAACGGAGCCATATTGACAGGGATTACTTTCCCGGGCTCCTATCCTCGGTTGAATGGGTTCCTGTTGACAGGAATCCGTTAGATTTTTACACCTGGATGGCATTCTTCATCTAGCACCGCAAATTTTGAACGCTCATGCTGCGTGAAAAAAGGAAGGGTGCTCTCCGGTTCATAAGCTATCAACATCTTCATGTGACCCCAGCACAAAAAAAAGGTTCCCGTCAACAGGAATTAATCCCTGTCAATAGCTTCATCTGACCAGACTCTAAAGAGCAACATTTTTGTTCACTGATTCAAAATTTAAATTCGAGGCGTGACCAATACTGCTGGGCGAAATGGCCTTCCCCTAGCGGCCTAGCCTAGCTAGTAGCCGTAGGATATTCGAAAATGATTGAAACCATCCGGACTTCAAATCCTATCAAACTCACTTGTGGGACAGAAGGAAAAAGTGCGGCAAATGGATTGGCGCCAATTCCTTTCCCTCGCAGGCTATAATGCTTCCTCTCTTTGGGTTGTTATCTGTTGTGGGAGCAATGCGACTGAAAGTTTCTTCTTAAAATCTACTCTACGTGAAAAGGTATCCCGACTGTTTACTAGTTTTCTTTTTTTGCTCTGGCCTGCCTGCACTATTGCATGCCCGGAGTTCATATACTTGGAAATGCCGTTCCTTTTTTCTTTTTTGCAGAATATGTATCAGTATAAGTATCAAGTTTATTGTTTTTACCCAGGTTTAAATGGAACCCAAAACAGTTTTACATGAAGCTGGGACATTGCATGCGCTTACTACCGCATTTCATCACTCGAACTCAAATGCTGCATTGGTTGAAGCGTATGGACTGCTATTTGATATTCAAAAAATAGATAATCCTGCCACCAATGAACAATTGGCTGCACAATTAGCTCCGTTGGCGGCATTCATTTGTCGTGATCTCACTTCGAAAGATGAGGAGATGTAAGGATTTGTCCACGCATCTTATGATGTTGAATTTTGCTTCTTTTGGATGCGCTACATACTCATGGTTTTTCCGCTGACAATTATTTCGCTAGTGCTGGGATGGCTTTAAAATCTTTGGGGTACCTCATACATCATCCCAACTTTGTATCTGCCCTACCAGGTAAAACGAATAATAATATTGCATAGATTTATGGGGCCCTAATTTAAATTTGATTTGGTGGTCAGACGAGCAAGCCGCCAGGATCTTGTCTAATCTTGTCAAAGTTACTACCACAACCAATGTAAAAGTGAGTCAAACATTGCCATATTATTTCTCAGATACAATGCCTCAAATAAACAAACTCTTCTGCAGGCACTCTGTAATCTTGCAGTATGGTGTATCTCTGTTCAACAATTTAAGCTGGAGATTATTGGTAAACATTTTGATGAACTTATAGCGGCAGTAATGCATGCTATCGACAATCCGATGGGCTCCAAAGCTGTGACATATGAAGCATTCCAGGTAAGGTGATATTGCAAACTTAGCTAGTAAAGAATTTGTTAATAAATGCACCTTATGATTTCAGACTAGCAGCCCTCTAACGCCTTCCAATCTGTCTATACTGATTACTTTTAGCTGCAAGATCCTACAAATTGATGCTTTTTGAGTAGTTGTAGCCATTTATGTTAGTTGGAAGTCCTACATTTGATGCTGGATATGTGATTGAAAATTGCAGCACCTGTCTCCATGAAATTGGAATTATTCATAATAATTAGAAGATGCACAATTTTCTGATCAATCTTCCTGTGACATCAGGCTTTATATACTTTAGCGAAACAAAGACCCTCAGATTTAAGAAAGACCTCTCCGTCGTGGGCTCCAAGGGTATACAGAAGGCTACTTACTAATGACAAAAATGGAAGGGAAATGGCACAGCAAGCACTTCAAAAGTTGATTGAACTATTTCAGCCTCCTCCTTTGGCACTTTCAGAGGTACTTTCAGATAGCAATAGCCTGCTTTACTTCTGCCAGTCTAGAATTTAATTGTTGTTCTAGGCTTATTTCTTCCTTGAATTGAAGGTAGTAGCTCGGGACATCACCCAGGACTTGCTATCCGAAATGAAGAGGATGGTTACAACAAAGGGTTTGTCTCTTGTGGCAGTCAATGGATGGGGGTGGTTTGTTCGACTTCTTGGGAGTTTATTGTCAGAGAAGAGGCAAATGCTTAATGAGATGCTTAAAATTGTTGAACTATCGTTTCTAAGCGTAGATGTACAAGTTCGAATAGCATCACAGGTCTGTCCTGTTATTTGCACATCAAATTTTGATGTTTGTTATGCTACAAATATGTGGCAAGCATATTCATGCTTACTCTCTTGGGACAATGCAGGTGCAATGGGAGACTCTAATTCATGTATTAGTGAAAGGCTGGACAGGGAAAGAAGCTCTCTCTAGTAGCCCAGCTGATATGTGTACTCCACAGCTTTCTTCCATGACATCAACACAGGAATCAATACAGCCACCATCAAAAATTTTGAACCTCCTTATGATGCCCTTACTCAATACAGTTGAGACTGAAACAGATAATTCTGTGAAGCGCACTAGTTGGAAGACATGGCTGCATTTCTTGCAAAGCCTAGGCCAGTTGATTAACATGCCTATGGTTTTTTCAGCAGTGGCATCCCCGATGTTTGAGCTTGTTTTCAGATTAGGGCCCCAAAAGACAGGAAGCTTCATCTGGCTGCAATGCCAGCATCTTGTTATAGAGTATGTAAAGAGCAGAGTACCAGATGGATTAGACTCAAACGATCTGTACCCATCTGATTTCTTGAATCCTATGCAAAATGTGGCTTCAGACTCTGTTCTGGCTTCCAGCGATCATGTTACAATAAAGTGGGAAGCTTGGCCCTTAGGTGAAGTAGATAAAATACTGAAGCTTGTAAATTACTTGTGTCACCATTTACTACAACAAACATCTGATGAAAATTCCGAGAATATTTGTCTCCAAACTTCAAATACAATCTGGAGCCTAATTGTTAAAGCAATTGAAGCCGATCAAAGAGATGTTGTTACACCATCATGTCAACATGTTGCTGCCGTCCATTCTCTACTAAAGTTTATTGCAAGAAAATGTGAAGCTGATGCTTATGGTGCGCAGTCAAAGCATATTGTATCTTGGCTTTGGATGTCAATCAAGAACATGTTAGATGAAATGCATTCCCTTATATTGTCCTCTTCATTTTACAAAATAAATCCAACGCTTATGGAGCAACACTGTGAGGAAGTGCCTGCTTTGGTCCCTAAGAGTCCTAGCATACAAAGGGTATCAAGTCTGAAGAAATCAAGCGATCTCATATCCCCTATAATTTTCTTGGCTACAGCATGGCTAAAAATGTGTGGCAAGCTTACGGTTGATAAAGCTGGTGAGGAAGTTATGATTGCCCGGTATAAAGCTCTGCTTGAAAGTGCTTCTGCAGGATTTGATAGAATGGGAAACATGTATGGCTTAAGCACGATCTTTTTTCCTTTGGCATTTTGTGATGGAGACGATGACAAGCTTGAACACAAGGAGTCCTCAATTGAGCAATGCAAAGAGAACCAGGGATGTTATCATCGTGATCCAGAAAGTTCTGTCTTCTTACTGAAAGCTTGGAAGGCTTTTGTTCAGCACTTCAGAGGTCATATTGAGAACATTAATGATATTCCTGCAATCAATGATGGGTTCTCTGATTCAGGCTATCAAGTAGCTTACAATGCACTCATTTTCCCTCTGAAATACTTCCTTTTGTGGTCAGAAGATATAAGTAAAATTTGCTCTATCGACACGAATGAGATAGAAAATTTAAAATCTTTGTGGGTGCAGCTATATAGCACAACACTGCGGATTTCGTCTCTGAAAAACAGCCAGCCATATATATTCTCAGGATGTTTGTTTTTACGAATTTTAAAACTTCTTGACAGTCATAGACAGACAAAGGACTGCTCAATGTTTTCTGTTATTGGCCAGCATGGGAAGATACCTAGGCAGTTTTTAGAATTACTGGGCTGTGCAGTTGTGAGTGTTTTCAAGCAAGCTGAAACAGGTACTTCGACAACACTGGTTATCAATAGGAATCGGAGGTTAAGTTCAAACAGTTCTAGCAGCTTTCATTGTTTAAGTGAAACAGACAACTCAACTCACATGAAAAATGTCCTATCAGTAGCCACTAGGTACGTGATTGCAATTCTCATTTAAGAAAATATTCATTACCTGCCTTTCATGTATTTTATGAAGTTTCACTAACTGCAGGTTTCTAATTTTGTCTCTTCTCGATAATCCATCTGAAGGACCAGTATTTGAAACACTCACAAGGTATGTGTTAAACATGGGAAAAATTTGTTTTTGTGTGAATGCCTGGCAGAAGGTTAACAGGAGTAGTAAATGATTAGATGCTCCTTCATATAACGAGACTGCTTTAACTGCAGAGTTCTGGATACTGTAGCAGGTTACACACATCGAGTTTATGCCCAAAATGAGTCTCTGTGGCTATTTAATGTAAGTATCAATATTCGAGGATGCCAAACCAGCATATACACCAGCCAGCTTCATATAATTATATATTAAATCTTGGTCTTTTGCAGGTCCTTGAGGAGATAATGGTTCATATGCTTGGATCTTGTACAGAAACAGCAAAGCGTTCTCCGTTCTCAAAGCCTTTACCAGTGAATCTTCTGCCCCACATTGAACGACTATGGGATGGAATCTTGACCTGTCTCCAGAGGGCGACTCCGCCAATCAAGTTTGATTCTTCCCTCTTGGAGACTCAAGCTTGTTGTTTAGCTCTAGCTTTACGGCATTTTAATGCTTCTATTGCGAACCGTACCTTTTCCTTCTGGGAAGCAACGTATGGCAGATTGACATGTCTTAAGTACCCTACATGTCTGGTTTCGGTGTTTCTTCAGCTTAAGCAGAAAGTTTCAGTTTCATTGCCAAGCTGGACAGTCATGGATCATAGAAAGTCACTCTGCAAAGATGGAAAATTATCGCCTCATGCCATTTCAATGATGCAAGATTCCAACACTCACAGAGCAAAATATACAACTCAAGCTCATCCACCTTCTTCACCAGTCAGGATGTCTGCTTGCGGCCCTCAAAGATTGAAGCTTGGCATTGCAATTTCTCCAAATGCTGGAGCAAACGCGGTGGACAAATTTGTAGCAGATCCAGCCACAGTTTCATTAACGGACGGTGGTTTAGGCAAAGAATCAGAGCATGTAGAGATTGCCGAGGAAAACGCTCTACAATCAACTTTGCCAAAAGAGACAACCATTGCCATTAAAAAGGACAGGAGTCTGAAGGTCATGGAACATAGAACACTTTGCAAAGATGGAAAATTATCACCTTATGCCATTTCAATGGAGCAAAATTCTGACAGTGACAAAGCAGAATATGTAACTCAAGTTCATCTGCCTTATTCGCCCATTGAAATTTCTGCAGGTGGCCTTCAAACATTGGAGGTTGGTATTGGCATTTCTCCAAATTCTGGGGCAGAGGCAGTTGACAAATTTGTTAGAGCAGATAAAATCCCAGATGCATTAGCAAATGGTCTTCTAATGAAACGGCCAGAGCTTTTAGAGATTGCTGAGGAAGATGCCAAATCGAAAAGTAAAAATAATGTTGGTGGTAGTGATGATACATCTGCTACAACTTTGGTTCTCCCACCAGCTTTGTCAAAAGAGTCGAACACTGCCACTAAAGATGGTAGTTTCTCCAAATCATTGGAGTTACAGAAGAGGAACAATGCAGTGATTTTAGAGGAAGGAACACAAGATAATACGTCTTTGCAGAATAACGCAGAGCACCATTTACCTGTTAAGGATTCAACTCTTCAATCTGATTTTTCGTTTGGCATGGTTTGCCATCAAGGGACTGCCAAGAGGAAATCAACAGAATCTGCTGATAAGGAGCTTCAAAAGGGACTACCAGGGAGAAAAAAACCGAGGTTCACTAAGGATGATGATGATTATGTGATAATAAGTTCAGCAGAAGAAAGAAAAAAACCTGTTTTGACTGAACATCAGAAAGAGGTTAGGAGAGCTCAACAGAGACAGGGACCCGGAATAAAGACATATACCACAGCAGATTTTAGTCAATCTCTTGCTTTTTGCGATTCAGAGGATATGGAAACTGTTTTGGAGGCCAGTGAGTTATGTGCACATTCTGGGGTGAACTGTGTAGATGCCAGTGTTGAAACTAATGTTGAACCCATTAAGACACATAGCGTTAAGCCTCTGCATATTTCTAAACGTGACCGTAGATCGCTTGGACGGAAAATAAGTTTAAGGAGCTCATGTCGTTTAAGAGGGGGTAAAGATTGGAGGTCAGATTCCCAGTCCAAGTTGGCATCTTTGGCACTGAAAAGAAGTTCCCAGCTGAAGTCTAAGGAATCAAGGTCAAAAAGGCATATTGTAAATGAAGACCTGAGGGACTTGAAAAGTGGAGACGAGAGAACAACTCTTCCAACCAGGTTTCGACCTATAGCAGATCAATCTCACACTAAAGGTATGCCAAATGATATGTCTAATTGTGCTTTCAAAATCCGAACTTTGAACATTGAATTTTGGACGAAAATATTTGGTTCTAAAAATTCAGGGAGTTGCGAACGGCAAAAGCTGGACCATGTCAAAAGCTTAGTTCCAAATATGCCAGTTGGGGACATGCTTGGACCTCAAAGAGACAAACGGAAAAGAAAAATTCCAAGGAGGATACCATTGGGTGATCTTTGGGAGGACCATCTTAATGTAGATCCCTCAAAAAGGAAAAAAGATGCTTCAAAATTAGAAAGGCAAACTGGAGAAACTGAAGACCATTGTAATTTATTACAAGACAACCCTAGAAAGACAATGAAGCTGAGAGTCGGTAGACAGATTGGTCGGATGTATGCCAAAAGTTCAGGAACTTTAGGGGATAGGGTTGGAGATGTTAAAGCTAAATTGGTAAGTTTTTGTTCAAAGGATTTTTTGGGCAAAGCTGAGCAGCCGGGAGTTACAGCTGAACCATGCATTGCAGGGAAAATTAATAAGTGCCCTTGTCAGACAAGTTTAGTGGAAGGCGAGCCATGCAGAGGTAACAATGCCCAAAAAGTGCTCACTTGTGAGTTTGACAGTTTGGCTTCCATACATCCTATGGTGGGAGACTTAGATCAAACCCCTGAAACAAGGCTACTGGTTATGCTTGCAACTCTTGCAACAAGTCGGAAGTGGGACAACCTGAGTCTGGATGACTTGGCTCAAGCGGAGGAACTTCTTGAAATGTTGCAAAAGAAAGTGGCAACTAGTAAGTCGAAAAAGATTTCTACTAAACGTTGTTAAAGGTTTAAAAGCATTTGAAATACTAGGGCCTGTCTTTCTTTATCAAAATAAGGAATAAACTAGACTCGCATTAATTGTTCATAAACTTCGTCTGAAACATGCTTGATATATTAGAGAGATTATCAGGCAACATTTCAAGTTAACTGCAGCCATCCTTGGCCCCGAGTTCTTCAATGTCTTATCTATGCCACTGATGGTTCCGTTAGCAAGATGTGCAACCGATTTCTCTCCTATTTTGCTGCAATGTATTTAAACATAATCTTTCATATTATTATAAAGCATGAAACAGTTTGTGACAGTCACACAATGCAATTGCTCTTATTTGCTATTTTGCTCATGATTTTTGCAATGTCTTTTCTTGCAAAGATTTGATTTGTTTAGCCATGCATTGTGATGATATGCTATGCCACACGCACAATGTTTCTAGGAAACATCCGTCATGTATTCTTTGGTTGGAGTATATTGTTTCATGATTTACAGTAATTGGCATCAAAACATTTATCATTGTTCAACACATTTTTCACAGATGATTGTTGCTTGCAAGGGCATAATACCTTCGTGGCCCTTGGCTGTGAACGGTCATGAAAAAGTATGACCTCCGTTTGGATTATATAGGCAAAGTACCTTCATGGTCTTGCTTATGAAAATCATGTCCATAACCATGGCAATGATCCATTTGGATTTATGCAAGTGTGCTGCTTATTAGTAAAGAATTCCATGAGCAATGGAATAAGCAACTTTACTCAACACCATATTTAGTGGTATATTGTTGTTTGATATCAAATTAGTGAACGGTCATGAAAAAGTATGACCTCCGTTTGGATTATACAAGCAAAGTACCTTCATGGTCTTGCTTATGAAAATCTTGGCTATCATCCGAGGCAATGATCCATTTGGATTTATGCAAGTGTGCTGCTTATTAGTAAAGAATTCCACGAGCAATGGAATAAGCAACTTTATTTAACACCGTATTTAGTGGTGTATTGTTGTTTGATATCAAGTTAGTGAACGGTCATGAAAAAGTATGACCTCCGTTTGGATTATACAGGCAAAGTACCTTCATGATCTTGCTTATGAAAATCATGGCCATACTCCATGGCAATGATCCATTTGGATTTATGCAAGTGTGATGTTTATTATAGAGAATTCCACGAGCAATGGAATAAGCAACTTTACTTAACACCATATTTAGTGGTGTAAAGGTGCATTTAATTAAAATGGGTCACATGAAGGTCCCATTCTTTTTGGGAACCCACTTTTTTGGAAGGGTAATTTTTTGAAAACTCTTTGATGCGCATTTATTGCAGTAAAAATTCAAGCAATCCTTGTGTGAAAGAAATGATGAAGGGAATATTCGTAATG
>JAANSK020293456.1:0-10358 GCA_011763485.2 Isoetes engelmannii
ATGCTGAAATTCTAGCCTGTCCACGTGCATAGCCACCTCAGCCAAATTCGTCTCTAACCGTTAGATCTTCTAATTTTAATCCAACGGTCCAGGAAATTAGAAATTCCTTGAAAATTCACTTCCGCCTTCTCCTTCTCCTACCGTATTCGTCGATCCGAGCTCGGTTCCTTTCTGTCGGTCCTTTCCAAGCTCTGTATTCTTGCCATAGCAAGCTTCCGCAAGTTGTAGCAGTGGTTTACTAGGTTAGTGAACTAAAATTTTTGGTGCTCGTTGGAAGGCAAGTAGGGAAACTCGAGATAGTTTACTTGGGTCGTTTATCTGGAGGGCTTCTGTACAAGTATGTTTCCGTCTTTTTCTTTTCTTCTTCAGTATGTTCATTCCCCAGCTTAATATTTTTGTTGTAACAGCATCAGCATTTCGAGTATGAAAGCATATAATATTTGTTGCTGAATCTCTAGTTTTGCTATGTAGCGCCTTTGAGACACACTCTACTTCTATTTACAACTGGCTTCTTTCTTATCTGATGAACGATTTGCTTCTAGGATGAAGATTAAGAGGCATGTCTGTCCAGTTTTGCCATTGATAGACAACTACAATTATGTAATTTTTGTACATGAATTTATCCAGCTTGTGCTTCCTAGAAGATTAAAGGAACTCTATTTGGTGAGGCCATTTATTGGCTCATGTTATTGAGCAGTAGTTGCAGCAGACCCCAACAGCAGCAACCTTTGGTTTTAGCCCTGCATCAGCTAAGTGGTCTTATTTGGCATAATGTTCACAGTGTGCACGATGATGCAGACTGTCAATAAGCCTATGTCCTTCCTTTTGCAACACAAGAATGTTCGAACTGCTGCTTTGGATAATCCACACTGTCTGAAATGCGGTGTTCCTCTTTGATGCCACTAAGGTGCATATAGAAAGCCTGCATTTAAACTCAGCATCTCTGACTTAGTTTCAAAATTTGATTACTGCCCATTTCTTCCAACAGATGGACCAGCGTGGCCACTTACCAATTTCCTGCATTCAATGTTCACAAAGGTAGAGCTTTAGCAGACCGGCTTCTTGTAATATTCAACCCTTGCTTTAACAACTTTTTGCGTATTGTATGGATGTCGGATAATTGAATGAATGTATGAAGTGAGCGTCAACTCTTTTTAGTCAAAGGCCTGATTTTGTAGATGTCTGCAAGTTACACAAAACTGTCCAGAAATAGGTACTTGCATTCAAAATGCAATATGTTGAGTTATACTCACTGGAATCGACTAATTCCAATTGCCTTGGAAACTAGACTCTGAGATGATAAATTTAGGACTTTAAATTGCGTAAATCAGACTTCTGTGCATGAAGAACGATCCCTTCAAACTTCACCAAATTTCCACCTACGATTTTGCCAAATCAGAATCCTTGGAGGACTAACCAGCACTTAAGGCAATCACTCAGCAAAGTAAGTAGATGTGTGATATTAAATACTTTTTGGCTTGCTCTACCATTCTACATAACATGCGTATGGCAAGGGCCCTATCTGTTTGAATTGATGACTTACTAAGATGTACTGTAGCCTTGCAATAGTAGGTAAATCCCATACTTCGTAGTGCGGTTCAAAGAATGTTTTGCAGCCTGTTTAGTCCGCCTGAAGTGCACATGATTCCTACAGACACCTGCTTTAATGCACCTGGAACAAGGGTTTAAGATATGGCTATGCATATATTGATGATTTTAAAGTTGGATCTAGAAACATGGAGTAGAATGCATGTATTGTGCTGAATATGGTGAGCCAGATAAATTGCCATCATATTTGACATTTGGCCTTCAAAAATCAATAAGATATCAGGCATAGATAGTCATATTGGCAGTCACTGAATATATTGTGTACATCCTTTACTGGAAGTCATCATCTTATATAAAAAAACGTCCTTATATCCCTCTTTCCATTATCATTAGATTCATTTAACTGACATTATATATGTGAGCTGTGCATTCAAATATCAGAAAAGGTAGAACAGCACTTTAAGATTTTTCCTGTGCAATAGTTAACATCATAAGCTGGTCAACACATTGCTCAGATTGAAGAGCTAATCTTTGCACAAAGAAGACCCTATAGATCTGCTTTATGATTTCATAACAATATATAATGAGTAGAAAGAACTGACTCAGAGCACGCACTTGAGCATGCTATCAGTGCAATGTTTAGCAAATGGCAAACATGAACATAGGCATTCACGTGGTTTCTGCCAGCTTGTGTATTACATTGGTCCTGTCCTATCACTCAACATATGGATATGCTAGCATGCTGCCATTGTGTACATGGACCATGTCTTTGCTGTTAACAGCAAATCAATGCTAACGTGTATGTATGTAGCACCATCCTGGAATGGAAGAAAAATAACAATGCAGGCCAGATTTGCAGTCTTTTAAATCTCCTCTTCAAAAAGTAACTTTATGACGCATGCTTATGAAAACGTAGAAAATACAAAATAGTGCAAGTTGCAAACCTGCACGGATGATAGACTTAGATCCATCAGTAGACGCTACATAGTTAGGTCTGCATGAAGAATTAGACGTTCTGAATTCATATCTGCAGTGATCCAAGTCCCTACTCTACGCACACATTGGCATCTAATTTCGGCATGTGTTGTGCAAAATGATAAGCAGGCTTCTCGATTAATGAGCATAGTTTGATAGAGGAGTCATCTAAGTTATAGATGTGGTGCGCAAAATGATCGTCAGGTTGGCCTACCAATGAGCATAATTTCAGAGCTAAACGTATCTTGGAACATAAGACATTATTTAAAGACGAAAAAGCAAGAATCAGCAAAGTATAAATCTAGCAGAAAACAAGTATGCAGTGGTCTGCGCAGCCTGCTGGACATGGTTGTATAACCTAGATACATATACTCTGCAAATGCTGTGCAGATCTGCCACAAAAGAGCTTAATTTCAATATGAACATGTCTTAAAATGCAAGATCTATTGTGGAGAAAAGAATGATGTTAACTCTAGAATTGTTTATAGGGATAAATTCCACGCTGTCGGAATGAGCAGACCAGGCCTTGTGGGACTGTTGTGGACAAGGCTTTGCATAAGCAAGAGACGTGCACATCGTTTGAGTCATATGATCATCATAGTCATTGTTGTGGAATGTATTTCCGATTCAGCCCAGTTGTTTAATATGTGTTCTGCACGTATGTATTAGGAGTTCCTAATCATCCATGAGCTTTTATTTCTGTAACCTTAAGCTTCCCTCATTTACATCATAGTGGAGAACAATGAAGTAACATATTGACTTCGCTTAAATAAAATTAGCAAATTTTGTTGTTCTAGGACATTGCCTCTGTTATTTTTGGAACATCTGTTGTTCCTTTGTTCTATTCGCATATTTATGCACTAGAAGTCCTGAACCATCACTAACGTGTTGTTTTTTGTAGGCAGACTGAAACATTTACATCACAGTGACAAAAACTGAAGCTTTATCATTCTGGTTAACAAAATCTAGAGAGGCATGAAGAAGTAAATTGAGGTTAGAATTCTCTTTAATTGATATTGTTGAACTAGCAATTATGAAACCTGACAAAAGTAATAGCTCCGAGGTGAAAAAAACTAAACGAAGAGCAACAAAACGAAGAGCAATCACTCTAGGCAACAATCAGTTTGATGCATACGCTGATTCAAACTATACACAAGACTGTTCGAAGTATATATTCAAAGTTTGAAATATGAAATATCTATAAATTAAGAGACCTCAAGAATGACGTTGGCTCTATCTTGTGGAATTGTTGTATAGAGAATATGAAAAAAACCAGTCACTCATCAAATGCAATGGCGATGAAAGTACAAGATGAACATCATAAAACAAGTGGAAAAAGAAGAGGTTTCTGTATGCATATATGGATATCTCATACATTCTTGATATGCAAGCGAGTATAATCGCTGAGGCATAATGTGTCTCATATATTCTTGATAATCGATCGCTGACTTAGTTCCAAAGTAGTCATTTGCTGCACTGCTCTATCGTGATGAATAAAAGCCAATAAAAGCAGACCATGAATGTTGCTACTAGGAACGTTAGTATAGTAAATAAGTGTAATTGAAAGTGGTATGTTATGTTTAACATGAACGTTGGAAGTTCGGATCTGAATATATGAACTGCTGATTTGTGTGTTGACCATGATAATGTATGCTAGTTTTGATTGTAACGTTTTATGAGGAATGAGTAGAACAACTATAACACGTTTAAGCCTGACAGATCTGAATGAATATGATTTTCCAAAATGGAAGTCACATTGTGCAAAGGTTGTAATATGCTTTAGATTATTTTAATCCATTTTTCAACTTATCCATTGATTTACAACGTGCTAAGATTGATGTGTTGAAAATTTGGAAGACCATGGTTGCATCAGATGGTTAGATACAAAACCTAGTTCTCCCGTAATTTATGTTCCATTTAGAAGCTTGGTTTGTTTTAGATGCGACGCAGGTAGCACTTTTGTCTGGGGCACTTGTAGGCAGCAAGCAACCATTTGTTTTTAGACAAATTCTGTGAGCAGAGAAAATTTGATGAGCAATTTAATGCAAATGCATTGCGATTCTTTTCATGTAATTGAATGTGAATACGAACCTTTAGCCCCTGCATGGTTTGTTTGACAGACCCATTTTGGGATTCCGTTGCAAATTGAACAAGATATCTATTCCTCTTGCATGGTGTGGGTTGATGGAACAAATCTGGCTATTGATACAAAAGGTAATGGATTCTTAGCTATTTAATTGTGTTAAAGTTGTGTGCCTTTTTGCTGGATGCTACGTTAAAGGCATGCTCTTGCATTTTTAATTTCAGTGTTGTCTTAAGGTTGTCTTTATCTTGCAGGTTTTGAATTTTCTCTCATTGCATTGTTGCCTTCTTGCTCTGGTCTTGCAAGATGTGCATACAAGATTTTGCAAAGGAATGGGCAGGACTCGGTTTGCTTTACTTCTGCTATCAGGTTTTCAATATTTTGCAGCGCAAGGTGATCCCCTTATGATTTAACAGTCCACTTTGAGGTGTCCATTTGTGCAATGTCTCTACAAAAGAAGCAAAGTATACAAGTTCCTTCGCTCCCTAGGATTTATTTTATCATATGATATAGCTCAACAGTACACAGACAGTGATGCAGATGCACATCGCGTTTGTCACTGTCTTCCTCTCACTGGCTTATCTGCTTGCTAGGTGTTTTTAATCTAACTGACACAATATGGTTTTTCTCAGTGGGTGAGTCATATGGTTGCTGAAATCTAGTAAGCAGCAACGATCATTGAGCGAATGCTTGAAAGCAACAATCTTTGGGATTATTAAGGTACCTACATCTTTGATTTGTCCAGTGTTTCATCATGATTGCAGTAAGAACATCTTTGGTATTTGTCTACAAGGTCCATAACCAAACATGTATGCCTGTTCGGCTTCATTACCATCAATCAAAGGATTTACATCAGAAGGCTTGGAAGGCTTGAAAGAGGAAGACATCAAAGATTTGATACTCACAATAGATTGTGATGGAAATGTCATTATATAGATTATGATGAAGTGGTAATATAACATCTCTTTTTCTAGTCCTTGGAATGATTCAAACTAACAAGTCATAGTTGTAGATGTGGCTTAATGTTTAATTTGTCTTTGTTATCCAGGGCATACTGTATCAATCTCTACATCAGGAGAAAGAAGAAAGGAAGGGCCCTGCAATTACATTTGAAAAGTTAAATTCTTCCCACGACTATAGCAGGCATTGTGGAGCGTTATATAAGCCAAGTGACATTGCAAAGCATAATTTCATAGAGAAGTCAAGGGATTTGGTAGACATGTGAATTTTAACAATTATATAAAAATGAAGTTTCTGTTGCTCCATCAAATGATTGGGCTGCTGAATTGGATGTCCAGGAAGCTACTCTCTATCCAACTGAAGTGAAGCAGGACACATGGCCAGAAAACTATTACTTTTTTGATCAAGGGCCCATAAAAAATAGAAAAAAGCCAAATATTCTCCCTCGTGTTCAAGCTTCCTCTCGAACTCCAAAGCACTGAACCTAAACCTGTGAGAAAGAAAATATTACGGGCAGCGGCGACCTCTGCAGTTCCGCTTCAAGAGATGCGTCTTGTTGTAGAACGTTACTTTATATCGTTGGGTCTCCAAAAGCGGAATAGCTTCATCCCTCAGTTTAGGTCACCTTCTTGTCCTTTCTTTCTGCTTGTAGAAGTTTGCCTGAAGCATTCAAGAAGGCTGGTAGCCAAGCCATGCAATCGTAACAACAGTCATTGCACTTTTCATCTCAACCTTAGCCCTCTTAGTATTTTGGGGTACACTATTTCCAAACGATTATGGCAATCTCGCAATAACTCGGAGGAAACCTAAAATTAATCTTCATAAAAAGGGCAGATTTGAGATTTGAAAAATAATGATAGCAGGCATTGAAGTACCTTGGTTGCTTTAGAAGAAGCAGCTTCCCATCAAGTGGAATACAAAGAAAAATCCTTGAGTTTGTTCATATAGATTGTCTTCAGTCTATATCACATACATCTGGATGGAGATGATTTGCCTAAAATTGGATTGTCCAGCATTAGCAGGCTACAACAGCCATCACAATTGTTCATTACCTACCAGGTTTAATATTCTTCATTCTGTAAATTGGATTGGAACCTTGTCCTTCTATAACAAAAATATACCTGAAAACAACAATTTTTCCTGTTTTTTATTTAAATGTGCATTTGATAAGGAACATAATTTTGATTTGCTTTGAAAAAAATATTTTGACGGAACATGAAGTTGACGCTGAAAATTCTCTTCAGTCCGAGCTTTGGGCGTCGTAAATGTTTGGACATTATCTTCTTCTATCCTTGGTTTGTGGTCCAATACACTTTCTCATTGGACAGTACCTTCTTCTACTATTGGGTTGTGGTCCAATACAATTTCATTCACGTTGAAGTCTACAACACCTAGCATAAGAAGTACTCGTTGGTCATTTAATCCAAGGGTTGCCCTATCCAGAAGACTAGAAGAGAATGGAATGAATTTTTACTAATTGGTATTAAGTAAAGGGCTTTGCAAATGGATGTATGTATTTTGAATCATGCAGTGTATAACATATACATCAACAACTTAAAACATAGATTAAACCTCCTCCACCACAGCTAGGAAGTTTGTGCATTTATTTTACCCCTATCCTTGCACCTTCCTCATTGGAATCTTCATGGAATTCCTAGAGTGTAAAGGAAAATTGGGGATCTTCATCAATTGACTTTGGCTTTGGCTACTACTACATGATTTTGACTTTTTTGAAATGGCCCTTGACTCCATGAGTTGACTTTGACTTCGAGAAGTGACTTTGTCTTTGACCTTGACTTGTACTATGCGTATCTTGAAGTTGGCTCCAATGTTTTTGCGCTCCAGTGTCACTTTGACTTGCAATGAAGACTTTACCTTTTGGCTTTCACTTCAGATGCACCTTACTTACCAGGAGAACCTACACCCAAGAGAATCTAAAAGAATGTAGGGAACATTTATGCAATCTCAAGGTACCTAAGGGAATCTCTACAGAAGCTAAGAGAATCTAATGAATCCTACCTAACCATTCCTCAAGCCTGCCTTACTGCTAGTTAATTTTATTTTATTTTTTTAATTGGCAATATGGTAACATTTCTTTTTTTAAAAGCTTAGAAAAAAGTGTGTCAATAATGTTCAAAATGTGTCAAATGAGATGAAAGTTTTTTGGAAGTGTGTCAATTGACACAACCAATTCTAAAAAATGTGTCAATAGAAAACCCCGACATATATTGAATTTCCCACACTGGTTCAAACGTTCTAGGATACAAGCACAACCCAGCAGCGCGAGACCATCCAGAAGACAACAAGATGACATCACGGAGAAACCCCTTCAGAAAGAAACCCATCCAGCAAGCAAGGCGTTGCACGGCTAGAGCCATCCAGCCTGCCCACTTGAACCAGCATCGAACAACTTGCAGCAGCCTAGCAATAGAGGCCCAGAAAAACCATCAAGAAGTAAAATAAAGTAGACGACATAACATTAACAAGCGCCCTTGGCCGGAACTCGATAGCAAAAGAGACGCCACGGAGGGAAACTGGAGCGCACCACACAATCTTGGGGACAAGCAACCTAAGGAGGAGAGGCTCAAGAATGGCTGATGGAGAGAAAAGAGGTGGGAAGAGACTTAAATACTCTAAAGGGGACACGTCAACTAGCCTCCAGAAGCAGATTTATCTGCTTATCTCGAAACGCAGATAAATCGTACTTACAGAGCAATTTACAATGGCCTTAAAGACCATGGAGGTCTAGCAGTATCTTCGAATACGGAATATCATATAAGCTCAACAGGTGGAGCATCTTGATCTGGCCTCCAAGCCCGTGAAGCAACTTGAGGGCGATAGAAAGTTTCTCGTGGAGATGCCTCAGGTGCAACGAGTTTGCCCATCCAACCGACATACACTCTCTCCTTGCGCATACTTTCTTCAATCCCTGGGTCGAAAGCATTTCTACCCCAATCTCCATGGATGTCATGCAAAGTATGCAAGATCCTACGCGATTCATGTAATTGATCCATCTTCTTTTTAACAGCCGGACCTTGCTCCTTCCCATGGTATATACGCTCTCTAGCAAGTTTATCCCAAAGCCCAGGTAGAAGCGTTTCCTGCGCGGGGAGTGGTCGGGGTACATTCCAACCTATAAGACACGAACATCATAATCAACATACACAGTGCTATTAGCCAAGAAAGAAACTGCAATGGTGAAAGACCTCAGGAATTTACACGCATAATTTCATTATGATACATTTGATGCTCATTATAATCAAGACTTTCTCGACTCGCGAGCCGAGAAAGTGTACAGTGTTACATTTAATTACAGGTGTTATGACGCATCATCATAGTACTTGTTGTCCATAGCCTTCATGATCTTGTTGTTCTCCTCGTCTACTTCTTTGAGCTCTGGATAACTAAGCAGCATGTCAGCCACCCTGATAGAATAGAATAGAATAGAATAACTTTTTTTATCGCCCATGGAAGCCAGATAGAGAACTGGCACTCAGCCAACACAGGAACGAGTGTGTGGCGGAACCATACATCCGATTCAAATTGCTCTGGCGAGTATGTCTTGGCGATAACTAGGTTATCCAGGTTGTGATACCACTTATACGGGCTATCGTCTATGATAATTGTGTTATGCTTGTTGAAGTCCTGATGTGCTTCAAAGACGGTCTGAAGCTTTTCACGATAATAGGCTTTCCCTTTCTGACTTCCGGACTGAGGTCATTCAGATGCTCGCACTTATCATTCCCAGAAACAAACTTGAATGGTATCAAGAATATGCCCAGCACGGAGAGCACTTTCACAACGTTCCCCTTTGCCATGGAGCTCCAGATGCCTACTTTAAAACCACGTCCAAACCACCAATCAACAATCTCCTTGACCCATGGACGAGCGTACACAATTTTTTGCGTTCTTTTGGGTTTCTGTGCCGTGTTAAGCTTCATGACATATTTGTCGTACATTGCTGCCAGAACTCCGTTGACGTCGAATATTACCAGTTTGTTTGGTGCTTCCAGATCCCAGTTGCTATGTTCGGCTCAGACTGTAATCCACCTCGGGGTCCAAGGTTGGAATTTTAATTTTATCCCATTTTCTTGGCAGCTCCGAGTCCATCTCGACGTTCGACTCTTTTTAAGAATCCTGAACCGACTTTTTATCAGAATCCACTACTGCAGACTTATCAAACTCATTACCTTGAACCTTACTTGCCCCTCCAAAACCTAGATCAGATCCCTTCTCTTGTTCTACAGTCTGGTCCTTAGCCGCTTCATTGGCAGGAGGCGGAGATGCAGAGATGTGCACAGAATTCGACGAGGACGCTTTGGAGGAAGACATAGTTTTTAATTCACACTCGAGCAGATGCCTGAAAAAGAGAAAAGGAGCGAAAGAGATTAGGCGATGAGCTTCTCGACTTGCGAGTCAAGAAAATTGGCACTGAGCAATTTAGAGGATGTTAGCGTGTTTACTTTTTAGCTAGACTGGCATGGCCTTGTCACAAACTATGGATATTGGTTTCATGCCATACCTCTTAAGGATTATTCTCTTTATACTAAACCACGATTTCACTATTTTGACATTATTCCTTTGAACTCTACAAAAAGTGACAACCCCATTTTCAACAATGTGAGATTTTATGTAACTACAAATAGGTGCCACTCCATTTTCAACAATGTGAGATTTTATGTAACTATTTTTTTTTTATCAGCCTTAATTCTAATAGGTCTCAATTTAAAAGTTAACACTTAATTTCACAAGCCATTTACATTCATCGATATCAAGAGTAAGATACTCATAC
>JAANSK020293467.1:0-10358 GCA_011763485.2 Isoetes engelmannii
TGACATTCCTGGGATGTCAACCAGGCCCCGCGCTCCGCGCGTCGCCTGGTTTCCATCCCAGGAATGTCAAGTAAATTGACATTCCTGTATACTTACATCTCACTTTAGCTTCTATCCTGAGATATGTACTGAACTACAGAGAATGAATAAATAGTACTGCGTCAATCCGCCATCAGAACTTGACTTGAAAGCTTTAGTATTGAAGCATTCTCAACAATCACCCAACAAATGTGATTGGATACAATTGCTGCAAACAATGTTCTATCATGATTACTACCATCTCAATAGATTACTACCATCTCAGATGATAACATAAAGCATATTCTTATTAACATTTTTCTAGGTGAACAAGCTCATGTGTATCATGATGTAGCTCCTAAGGTAATTGGTTTCAAACACCAGAGTTGTCTTAGTGCTGAAATTTGCATATCATTGGACATCATTGTTTGTTGCTCAATGCTAATTTGAAGTTAATGCTTGCATTTCAATCGATGGCAGCATGAAAAAGGAATGACTCATAAGATACAGAGAGAAACAAAATACAACTATGGGGATTCTATAAATGGGCTAGGTATGCGCTAATTGTATCATCATTGGACATGACAACTTCTAACATCTAAGCCTAGTGAAGCATAGTTGCCCTATAAAAGCACTATTTGAAATTGCCTCCTATGGTAGATGAAAAGGAAATGGGCCATAAGATACTTGTCCACTTATTCCCATAATGTGGTCTGCAAATAGAAGAGGGAAGTAGAATTATTTTCTGGAATTGACTTTCATTAGATGTTTATCAATTTTAATATTCTTTCAGGCTAGTAAACGAATGACCTCTAGAATTCCTCATTGGATCATTCCCTAGAGCAAAGTAAGGAAGCTTAACTAGTATACCTATTAGTAGTTAAATAAAATGCACCTCATATGAGATACTTTTTGTGGTTAATCTATGTAGAAGACCACTAGATGAACAAGAAATTTTGTTTGATGTTAGACATCAAAGTTTGCCGATAACCTTAGAACTTCAAATATGCAAGGACATTAAGTTGGGTTTGAGAATAAATGAGTATGATGAACCTATTTTAGTGTATTCAGATAGTTTTTTATGTGTGTGTATGTGTTTGTTTTGTATCATGCAGATGCTCAAGTGGTCCAAACAATATTATTTTATGTGCATGTGAATGTCTAGATTGTGTATGTCTTGTCTTGTGATTGACTATATAATTGTGGCCCCATAATGGCTTAACAATTTGCCATTATGTCGATCACCCTAGCATGTTGGTCTAGCGAAGTCTCTAGCTTTTGAATAAAAGCATCTTAATATTTGTAACAAATCAATTTGGTGTAAGCTTGGTTGTGTGGTTAATTCACAATAAATTTCTAGTAAATATCTGCTACTTTGTGTTTTGAAAAGGACATTAAGAAATGTGGTTGCATAAGGTTTAGCATTTTCTAATTTCACACACATTTCTTGAGCACCTGACATTTAGGGTTACTATAGCATGCCAAATTAATGCATGCAAGTAAAAAAGCAATCATTCTTATATATAATATACAACAAGAATTCTCATTCTTACAAAAAATCATCTTGCTAAATATCACCATGCCAAGTACCACAACTTAGTATACTATGTCTTAATGTTGAATATGCCACATCCTAATGTTGCTAATAAAGATGCATAATTTCTTTTGTTTAAATAATGTAATTTATATTTTACAAATAAGTTACCTCACATGCCTGCCTGTCGAATATGCCAATTCTTAATGTTGCTAATAAAAATGCATAATTTCTTTTTGTTGTTTAAATAATGAAATTTATCTTTTAGAAATAAGTTACCTCACGTGCCAGAAAGACACTTTTTGTCTATTGGGTACAAAGCATGTAAATGCATGACCTCTTGTTGGAGACGATTTAAATACCCGTGTATGTGCCACTAATAGCCATTGAACTTTTTGTAATTGTATACCTAAATGTGTTTTTCCAGATTGTATACTCAGTGGTCTTGATACCTTATTGTTTTTCTTGGATTTGAAGCATTCAAGGTATGTCATAGAATAACGAGGCAATATAGCTCTTGAACATAAGGTACCCCTTCAAGGTAATTTTTAAGCATCTGAATGCAAATTACATCTCCCTTATATGTACAGGGAAGCAAAGATGACATGTCTTCTTTCCTTGCAATGAACATAAACCATTCTATTTTCTATGTGGAGCTGTGTTTTCTAAAAAGGACAGCATGGGTATTAATCTAAAACTTGCTAAGGTAAAGTAATACAATACAGGTTGGTTAGTTCTACCAACTCATTCTAATACAAAAATACTATTACATAAGAGCTGAAAGTATGCTAGAACTATCATTACAATATCATAAATCATGATGACTGCATATCCTTGTTAAAAAAAAAGAGCTGAACTGAACCATCTGAATTCAACAGAGCATTTTGCCATTTGCTTTGCAATCCTAGAAATGAAAGACAATAGTAAGTAATGATTGCAGTCCTAAAACCTGGTCCATGATAAGCGTTACTGATGAGGAAAGAGAAAGAAGCGCTTCATGATGATGACTGTGCTTCATGATAATCGGAGAGAGAGAAGAGGGTCTAAGGTATTCAATACGATGGTGAGAGCAAGTCGGGATCATCTGAGACTAGCAAATGCAGGCGTATGCACATGTGAGAGAAATTTTTGGGGGTATTCGGCTTCCAGAATATCCGAGGACTTATTCGATTTACAGGTTCTCTCTCCACGCATTTGACAAGTTGAATACCCCCAGACTCATTCGACGTGCAGTTTGCCAAGGCAGGAATTGACGAGCCGAATACCACCCTCTGCCGAAAATTTATTTTGCCTGCAAACTGGTATTGGGCGAGTCGAATACCATCAGAAGGTATTCGGCTTGTGCATGCATAGATTCGAGGCCCAATTCTGGAGCCTATATTTCCTTCAATTTGAAATATGCCATAAGTTTCTCAAAACATCACACACAAAAATAAATAGCAACTTATGTCATAAGGCATGTCACATTTCCAAATTATATAATTGGTGTCGGATGCATTTGTCATAAATATAATTATATATTTAAGGCATATAAAATATGACAAGTGCATTTAGTGTCGTTTTTATTGGATGTAGTAGCTTCACATTGTGCTCGGCTGAAAACCTTCTGTTGCGCCTCTTTGCTAGTGTTCTTTTTTTTAGGTAACAAATTCACGAGGACAACCCATTGTGTGACAGCACCTTGTTTGGTTTGGAGTCGGGTGGAAATGGGTATGATCTGATTTCAAAAGTGTCATGCCTTTTGTTTTTCAGCTTCCTTTTTTGCACGAAGGTTAAGTTCAAAGCCCCTAATCTCATAGATGGAGTCAAATGGAGCACATGAGCATTGGAAACAGAATGAGCATAAAGCCTTTTGTTGGAGCTGGAAAATGTATTGGATTGGATAAATGAAGAAAGAGGAGCAAAGGGAGTTGGATAACAATATGACATGCTGCTCATGGCAGCAACACAAATTCTGCTAAGGTACATGTCCCTGACTTGTGCGATTCCATCCTATTCTTTTAGGAAGATAATACGTTTACACAATTTTTTCAACATCTGTGCGTCATTCCTAGCCTTCAAGCGTTCCAATTTGTTCTGTTTTGTTTATTGAGATTATAAAAAACAGTGTCTCAATTTTGAAAATGTTGGATTTAATATGTGACCCAAGAGTTGCGTTTTGTCATTCTTTTACGGTTAGAGTCAAAAGTCAAGTGCTAGGGCTTGAAGAAGTTCGGTGTAGCAGACTTCCCGAGTTGGAACAAATTGCAAGATATCTACATTGCAGTTTGGCATTTCCATAATAGGCACCGCTGTAACTCTGTATAAGATAATTTCTTCAATCAATGAAAGTATACTTCTAGTGTCATTGTTTCTTCAGTGGTTTACGTGGTATCAGAGCAGGAAGGTCCGTTTGGGTAAGAAGTTGCATTGCACAATGACGAAATGGCAAAGATACATCAGCTTTTTTTTATAATAACACATTCCATTGAAATGACAGAGGAATGGCGGCCATGTGTTTCAGTCTATCCCACTTCTTGTCATCCTATTCTTGTAGTAATAATCGAGAGGCATGTAATTGTTAAAATATAATCAAATGGATGCAAAGTTTAGAATCTCCTAGTGTTCTTAAGATGTCATTTTTTGGTTATTGACGTTTACATTATCAGTATTATCATGTCATACTTGTCTTTGTCCTCAACAAGCTATCGTTATGAGTCGAAGTTCAGCACGGTCAGATGTTTTTAATCTAAAAAAGGAAATCATTGATTTGCATGAGAAGGAAAATAGTGAACTTTTGAACTATCTTACATCACTTGAAGATGCATTTGAACAACAAAGGTTGGATTTCAAGCATAAAGAGGCAATCATGGAATTGGAGAAGGGTGAACTTAAAAGAAGGCTTGATGCTGCATCAGGCGGCGGAAGCATAGAATATGATACTTTTGCAGATGACTTTAGTATCAAATTTGACAAACGGTTTATAGAATTAGAGCTTGCTCTAGCACAAAAGGAGGAAATGCTCCTGAAGGAGCAAAACAAAAATGAGGTATGTAACGAAACCTATAACTGTTGCTATAGGTTATATGTCCTTTGTACTCATAGGATATGCTGCTATTGCATTAAAATTGTTCATTTCTTTTAGATGTATTGGATTCAAGTTTTAAAACAGGTTTTCCATGAAATTATTAAGCATCTCTTTAAGAAGTTTTTAGAGTCTACAAACATCTCTAGGTTTGTCTATCACATGGTTTAATAATGCTTCTCTATGTATTGGCGAGACAGGTGGCTTTACCGTAATCAAATTTTGGGGATGTATGGTTGATTAAGGACTTACGATGAATGTGGCAAATTTTCCAGTTTTAGATCAATGCGATGAAGATTAGGGGGCTGAGAACTAAAGTTTTGTAGGATTGCCAAAGGCTTGCTTCTGTGATTGTTTTTCCAGTCAATCAATCTGGAAAATTTCGTAGATTAATATCTTCTTTTCCCAGGAGCTGTCAGAATTAACATAGCAAAATGGTACACTCTTAATGGAGATTGAACATCCAACAACCTTTGTTGCTGGAAGAAACAGTGGAAAGAAGTCATTATTTTCTTATTTTCTTATTATCTGTAATATCAGAGTTTATGGTGCATAATCATGTACAGCCACTTTCCACTAGAAAGTATTATAATCACGTGGAAATTTTGACAAGGGCCTCATGTTGCTATTTTAGGGAGCTGCAAAGTAAATACCTTTCAGGCTCTTGCACTGTGCCCCTCCTTGCTTTTCTAACGGAAGATGTTATTTGTGCAAAGTTAAAATCATGTTGAGAGTGCATTTCTTTGTTTCTTTGGAAAAAATCTAGAAGCATAGTATCCTATATATGATTAGTGGATGAGCTGGCAACTGGGAATATGACAATAATAGAAATTCATGATTATTTTGCTTATTATGGTACAGTCTATAATGAATGCGCCTCATTTGCAAGAAAAAACATATGTAGTTGACTTGATGTGTAATAGAACCACAAAATGGTACCTTTTATGTAGAGAGGAAACACATTCTGGTGGTTATATGCTTAATGCATTTGCTTTTATGATTTTCGTTTCTATATGTCGAAGGAATTAAATGCAAATGCTATAGATAATGCCTTAGTAGTTCTAGGTTCTTTCAGTAATTAGTTGCTTTTTGTTAGTCTCTTATGCATAGGCAGGATCTAGTCCAGTCGGGGAAAAATACAAGGTACAGTGGCTATATGGCCATCTTATGTGTAGCTTCTACTTCTATCAATAGCTTCCATTTTTAAAGTGATCTGCAATCTTATATTATTATATGCACTTTTCACACAACCTGCATAAAGATACTGAGACACTCTACGAGGAGCTTAGACATTGTTTGTTGAGAGAATGATGCATTGTCTTATTGCGCGTCTTTATGTGGTTAATCTTTCGGTTAGTACATCTTTACAATTTTGATGATATCATTCTGGTCATCAACACGTTCTCTTCATTAAGACGTTCTATATATTTTCTGTGTTACCGTGAGGTCTACAATTAACCATTATGTTAAAGATAAATGTTCTTTGAGGGAGGGAATTTCTTCTCTCGACATGAAAGATGACATGGCTTTACCTATATTGTTTGTGTAATATGAGCCTATAATCTTGTGAAATTCCCTATCTGATCAGGTCATGCCAGCCTTTGGCATACGGTGATCTGAGAATATATATGTTTGATGTGCATCTTCTATTTCAATTGCATTTGGGTTTGCTTTCTTTCTTTCTCATGGTTCCCAATTTTGCAATAAAGGAACTGGTAAGGAGGATTGAATTTTTGGAGGATATATGCGAAGGTAGAGACATTGGTACAAGCCAAAAAAAGAAACAGGAAAAAAGAAGCCAGAAGCTGCAAATGGAAAATGAATTGCTGAAAAAGAAAGCAACAATTGGATGGATATTAGGAGTCTTAACTGGTATTTGATTCTACCTTTAACTAAAGCATCTCTTTCATGATGCAATTATTTTCCTTGCAGATATGCTGTTCATTTTCCCATTTTGTTCTCTCTCCTTCTATTTTAGATTTTCAATGAAGTTCATTGCATAAAAGAGAGAAAACTAATGTAACAATTGTTTTCTCTTAAAGGGTAGTGAAATGATTAAAAGTTTCCTTCTCGTCATTACCACTGTAAAGAGTGGCAAGATGTCATTAAACAACTTTTCGAAATATAGTCCGCAGAAATCCATTAAAGTTCTTCGTTGCATTTTGCAAAAGAATTCGACAGCATGTGATTTATAAGTTTGCCAAACTTGAGTAAGTTTAAATGATGAAGAAAAGAAAATGAAAAGAAAATGATGAGGTTAAAAATTGAAGGTGGTTATAGAGTACGAATTGCATTTTGATTTTATTTTTATTTTTTTAATTTTTTAAATGCATACAAGGATAGAAAGTGAAATGCTAACAGTGCTACTTTCAGATGCCATTTTACAAGCCGAGCCATCCCAAGGGGTTGCTTACTTTATGTTCATGGCTCGGAAGGTCCAAATAGAACTTGAATCAAGTAGTTCAGAGTTAGATGGAACGCAAGTGGATTGCAATTATATAGAAGATCAAATAAGAAAGATAATAAGTGATGAAACAACAACAGATGCTCAGGTTTGCTTCTATTGTATTTGGAGATCCCGATAATGAATATACAAGAGAACTTGTGTATCCTCAAGGTTCAAGAACTTATCATACTTTTTGTTTGTAGTTGAAGAGGTCAAAATCACCATCACGATCCATGTAAGTTCAGTCAAGCCGAGCTCATATAACTATTCATAAAATGACTGGCAAAGTTGTTTTCACCATTTTGTGACAGAAGGTCACGATGCTCGTCGGCACTTGATTCAAGATCATGGAACACATCAAAGCAAGCTCATTATTCAAAGGATGATTTGGATACAGAGTCTAAGCGGAAGCCAAGAAAATGTTGGACGAAATCTAAAGATGACAATGATATAATCGACATGAAAATTGAAGATATGCTTGATTGCATTCAATCCAACTTGACCTACCTTATAGATTTAGAGAGAAAAAAGAAATGGAAAGAGGCACAAGTTAAGCACTTAGGGTATTTCCCACAGTTAAAGTTGCCAAGATCAGCATATTACTTACCAACATGTTCGTTTTGAAACAAATCATATATATGACGAAGATTGGAAATTGAAGGGTTGCCCATACCTTTTTTTGAGGTCGCTCTAAAAACTGGACTTCAAATTGCGTGGAATGATTCAAATTAGGCATTCATTCAATTAGGCATTCATTCGCATTCTTAATCTAAAAGTAACAATGCACGTGCTTTTTTTCCCTTATGATACATAAAAGTAATAATGTATGCACTTACATAGATGATGTGAATATCATTTTCAGCAAACTATTTTTTTCCAAATTAATTTAGGGGTATAAGTGCATGGTTAGGCCAAATGGACTTTTTGTTGCATGTCTATTTTTTTGAACTTTCATTGTGGAAGGCTACATAAAACATAGACTTGTTTATGGTCTCTTTTTTATTTTAGATGTTATTTTGCATTTGTAAAACAGGTCTTGCAAGGCCTGCAGACTTCAATTTCCAACCCTGCATATGATTGTATGGTGTATGGCATTAAAAATTATGTTAGATGAGAAGAAAGGCTACTTACTAAATTGTAAGCCAATTCAATAGAGCCAAAGTCATTGATTTTGCTGTAAACTTTAAAAGATCCAATTCATATTGAGAGAATTGAGTTGAATGAATTGAATCGATTCTTATCGTCCACTGAGACCAATAGGCCTATGGGACCCCAAACAAAGAAAGAAAGAGCACATCAAATGTATTATTGTCCTGGATTAAGGAACCCCATCCCGAAAGGTTTTCGGGGAAAAAATCTTAGCAGTAATAAGCCTTTGATATATTGTACAACGGTACACATCAATGAAGTGTTAGAGGACACAACTGGGTGCATAGATCCATCACCTCCTGGTGATATTATCCCAATATTTCCACTAAAGTCGTCTGTAGCATCACATGGAGCGACTGGTCAAGTATAATCTATTCGCATTTAACATGTCTATAGCTTACTGATGATGTCACGCTGCTGAGGAAACATGTAAAAGGCATGGCATATATAAGCCATAGTCATCCTGCTGAGGTAACATGTAAATGGCATGGCATATATAAGCCATAGTCATCCGGGAGTTAGGTTCGTTCTCTTTGTTCTGCAATTACATAGACGTCCTGAGTGTATGCATGCCATCTATGGCATTTTGTATCTCTTCTTACATTCTTAATATGATCCAAAACGTTTTCATGGTATCAGAGCACAGGCTAGAACGAAGATTAGTGCAAAAGTTTTGCCAATTTAGAGGCTATTTTTTATGTTTAAGGCTATTTTTGAAATTAAAAGGCGGATGTCTTACAGATCTATTAATAGCAATGGATTTGGATCAATAGACTAATCCAATCAGAGAACTCATCGTAGAAATCTTGTGGATAATCCAATCAGAGAACTCATCGTAGAAATCTTGTGGATGGCAAGATCATCTACCAGGAGGCTGATTTGTCCAATTCTTCACAATTTTTTGCCGCAAATGTCAAATTCGTGGGGATTTGTCCTGTTTAGGCTGTTTTATTTCAGATCCATCTGATAGTTTTAGATCTATAATTAGAGTTCCTCTTCAGGTCATATCGTATAATTTTAGATCTATAATCAGAGTTTATTTTCTCTAGTTTCTGATGGCTGCTTTACATTCATGGAAATTTATTGTAACGGGCCCATGGGAGATTGCTCGAATAGATCTTGGTGTGGCGTTTCCTTATACCACCATAAGAGGGTGGGATGGATTTTCCATAAACATCCGGATGTTTTGGCCAGTTGGTTAGGCCGGGGTGGTTAAGGAACGTTACAGTTGGTATCTATTGGAATACGACAAAAAGATGACTTCTCAATTAGATGACTTCTTAGTTCTTCTAGCCGTTAAGAGTAGTTAAGAGCAGATGAGATTCTGCCATAGCATTTAACAGGTGTTCCTAACTTCAAGGAACTCACTTTATATGTATCATTTCTTTTGTGAATGAATTACGTTTTGTTGCTTTGGAGATACGAGCGTCTTGCAAGTCTCTCGTTTCTCAATATGGTATCAGAGCAGGTGGCTCTTAAGATCAAGAGCTGTTAAGATCATGACGGAGCGGAGCATGGAAAGGCTCAGAATCCGTCTGAGACATGCCATCATCATTTGGTGTGTCGTGTAGAGCTTTGAGTGCACACTAGGAGTCACACTGGATATGACTTGGAGGGGCTTTAGGTGCTCAGTACAAAGCACCACGGATATGGCCTGGACGTTCTAGATGCTTCTAGCACGGCAAGATGCAGGAACCGGAAAAGAGTCCATGAAGAGATTGATGGCAGCAAGGAAGCCAGAAGAATTGTTGGTCGATCCTAACGGTGGATGGCAAGTCTGCAAGCACAATCCCACTTGGAGGGGCTTTATGTGTTCAGTACAAAGCACCAGGATATGGCATGGACGTTCTGGATGATTCTACCATGGCAAGCTGCAGGAACCGGAAAAGATTCCATGAAGAGATTAATGGCAGCAAGGAAGCCAGAAAAACTGTTGATGGATTGTAGCAGTAGTTGGCATGACTGCATGTGCCTGAGAGTATGGGCATTGTTGGCATGACTGCATGTGCCTGTGACGACCATTACAAATCTTGTACAATACGAGTGGACGTATTATACGGTCGCCACACGGGCGATGTGCATGGACGACACCTCGCGCCATCTTGGCCGTTGGGGTGGCATGATCTCGACCAGTGGTGCGGGTATTT